>JAIUND010002583.1:0-21344 GCA_034699125.1 Gisinianus flammeolus
CCATGTTCTGTTGTCCATAAATATGCAAAAAAGTGTTTTACGTAAATTGTCCCTATTCTGGCGGAGTCACTCATATGCATGTGATTTCCTTCCTTTCATGTGTGTGTTCACATTCACGGAAGTTTTCCATAAAAAAAAGTAAAACTTGGTGCTCCATGAAATGGAAAAAAATTTATATTGCTTCATAAAATAACTGTACATAATACGTATGATTTAATAAATAAATGGACATCTTTCCGTGTGACGTGTGTGAGGACGAGAGAAAAATCCAACCATGTAGGTATGTACATATTGTACATTCAATATTCAATCCGATGTGAAGGGATCCAAACAAGAGAGAGAGAGAGAAAGAGTGAAACTATAAACTACCTAAATAAATTACCTTGTTCTATTTGTTTTATGTATGCAGAGTGGACAAGGGAGAGAGAGAGTTTTTTGATACAAAGTACAACACCATTTTTTACCCACTATATTGGTTTTTGGATGCAAAACATTATTTGTAAAAAAAACAGCTTAACAGTCCCATTGAACCCTCAACAAACTCAAACTTTTCATGTTTGAGAAGATAAGAATGAAATTCAAGTAAACCAATGATTACATGCAAGCAATATGAGACACCATCATAAATACCATATATGATATACACACAAATACACACACAACGTATGTATGTATAAAGGTGTGTGTGTGTATGTGTGTACACTTTCCAAATAATCATAATAATATGATTATTTTTATATACATTTTGATTTGTATGTACGCAGAAAGAGTAAAAAATGTATCAAGCACGTAAATTCATGTTTCATCAAGTTACTTTTTTATTTACTGAGCGTGTCTTTTGTCGCCCTTTTTTTTAAAATGGGTTAATAATTCTAGTTTTTTAATGATTCCCTGACACAGCCATCATGATACATAATAAAGTACTTGCGTTTGTGACATTCTATATACATTTAGAAACCCACATAAAATGAACGAATTTTTTTTTTAATCTGCAACCAACCTAAATTTTTTATTCCCTTTTATCCATTCCTTATTTTTGTTTTACGGAGAAATATTAAAAAAATTTACTCAAACTGTTTTAGACATTTTTAGATCGTGGACCCAATGAAAAAATACTTTGTGGAATTCAGGCAATAAAATTTGTATTTAATTACACAACGATATGTACAACTCAATTTATTTCCCGTTTAGATTAGGAAATAGCAAATCTGTAGGGAGAAAATAGAAAAACAATTACTTAGATATATTGAAGGAATGTTGTTTGTGGAGGACAAAGTTTACGCATTTACCCATTTCACTCTTTCCTTTCCCTTTAATTTCTTCCGTGGAAAAAGAAAACAAGCAATACAGGATTTGCCGTGTTAAAAGTACAAGTATTTTGAAAATGTCAAGTGTATGTACAGGAGAAATTATCATTTACTATATATCTCTGCTTGTTTAAGTTTTTCTTGAAATGATGATGAAAAGTGTGTGTTTGTTTGTATGTATCCCACAGTGGTACAATTTCTGTGCATGGAGTAAACTGACTTTTTCCACACTCATTTTCTGTGTATTTGTATGTGTGTGTGTGTAAGTGTATGAAAACGTGTACATTTTGGTTATGGATGGAGAGAGTAAACGAAGGAGGAACACAAGTATAGAAGAGACCACATACTCGTTATGCAGCAGGGAGAGCCTTTGTATGCGGTGACATTGGAGTACATACGGCGACGTTTTATCCATTTCTAAGGAGTTCAACGAGGCGTGAAAAGCTCAGAAAAAGTCTAAAGAACAAGATGCCGAAAAGATACACAAACATCATATGATGTACACAAGCAACTTTTCCCTCAGCTACTACAGATTACATGCATTACACACACACAGACAGTGCCTACTTGCCTACACACAAATATAAATGTATATATATATATATATATATTTTACATCCATGTAAATACGGTATGTATTCGTTTCTTCTCTTCCCTCAAGTGGTTCACTGTATGTATACAAGACAAGAAGTAGAATACCCTTCCGACTACACACGTAATAATACTAATGGGTTAACGAAGCTAGCTGCTCCGTTACAGTTAAACTAAACACGTCTGAATCGGTCATTGGGATACCTATTATCCTCCTGTTTAATGCCATAATTACATAGCCACTCGTCTCATTTTCATACCACCAACAATAGTCTACGCACAAATTCACACACACACGCACACATTCACATTCACATGCTATCTACAAATTACATCTGAGAATCCGTCCACGCTATATACCAAATAAAATACTGAATACTTTTACATAACTTATTTAGACTGAATTTATGCATGTGTGCATTCATGATGATTTTCAATCAATATTTTTCATGCACGTTTTTTCAGAATAAAATCATTTACGTTATTTTGAAAAAAATTCATGCTAACTATGGGAATTCGTAAATGCGCGTTTTGTGTGTATGTAAAATTGTGTGACAGGGGGGTTTTTTACGGGAAAATGAGAATATTGCAGAAAACTGTACTTAATTTAAAATGGTTCTTGTTCCATCCTTGAGAGATCATCAACATTTCCATGGCCTATGGAACATAAAATAGTGAGACAGGCAAAGAGAGAGAGAGAGAGAAGTAGAGAAATGCCCCATATGTGCGTATTTATCATATTTTTGTTGCGGAGAGCTCAAAGAGAGAGAGAGAGAGAGAGAGAGAAAGGGAGAAAGAGTAAGGACATGGAAAAAAATTGAGAGAAGAAGGGGTGAGAGATTATGTATGAATTTCTATGTCTGCCTATTCGCCCATATATTTTGGTAATGCATGCGTGTAGGACATTCTTAAATAACGTTGAATGTTCCACGTAACCAAGTGCATAACTACGTAAATACACAGATACTGAACAATTATACAAGTTCCTCCGGCTCAAGTATACAAATACAGTTTACTCATAAACCAATACAAATATCAGTAGGTACAGGCACTAGAGGACTAGAGCAAGTATTTCATTTTTTTCTCAATCTATGTAAAGTAAATCATAAGCGTTTCCCTTTTTATTCTACATGTGTGCAATGTGTGCATGTTCATTCTACAACCAATAACGAATAGGAGGATTGCACGGATCAAGTAGTAGTCAAGTAAACGAGTTGTCGAGTAAAGGCGTAAAACAAGAAGAAGAAAAAGAAGTTGGAGAAGGAGAAGGAAAAGAAGAAAAAAAGCGACAAGTCAAAAAATAAATTTTTACCCGGGCAGATCGTGGGAACGCTGTGGACTCTCTCCCATCCCATGAACATGAATTCACTGTTGACGGTTCAACATGCGCTTTTTCGGTTTTTTCTCGTTCTCTCTTTTCTCATATTTAAATGTTGTTCATTTCTCTTGATTTTACTTTACATTCTGTCTCTGTTTTCAAACATTTCTGTGCGTCTACGCTATGTAGTTTTTACGTATATTCGGCCGGCACCGACACACAGACACACACACACCATACACACGGAAACGGGTTAAATTATATTCATATATTAATGACTACAAAAATACAAAATACAACTGCAACTGTACATCACTATAATATATAGTTGCAATGTGAAGGCACAGCTAAGGAAGTATGTATAGAAATTGTACACATATTCACTGAACAACCTCTCCAAATCTATCTCTGTGGTATATCCAAGTAAAAGAAAACGAAATGAGATGAGAAATGAACAAAGTAACGTGTTTCACTGTTTGTCTTTTCGTTTTTAGTCCTTAAAAATGACAGGCTGGTAAAGCCGTCAGTCTTCGCCCTCATTTGCGTAAAGTAAAAATTAGGTTCTTCCACAGATACCATCCAGCAAATACTATAATAATACTATATGCACCAAAAAAAAAAATTCTTTCTTCCTTTCTTCCTTCCTTTCTTTCTTTTGAAGTGTATTTGTGTGTGTGTGTGTTTGTGTCAAGTCTACTTGTATTTTACTATAATATGACACACTACTGTTTAGTCTCGCCATGAGATTTTTTTTTCTCTCTCTCCCTCGCATTTCGTCTTCTTCTTCTTCTTCTTCTTCTTTTTCTTCTTCTTGTCTCTGCCAAATAATTCATTTGGAAACATGTGGTGAATATCATTTAC
This sequence comes from Gisinianus flammeolus, assembly GCA_034699125.1. Lineage (NCBI taxonomy): Eukaryota > Metazoa > Arthropoda > Collembola > Symphypleona > Katiannidae > Gisinianus > Gisinianus flammeolus. Next base: position 4,078 of record JAIUND010002583.1, read on the forward strand.
GTATACCTAATCTCTATCTAATGCCTCCAGTCATATTTTTCATTTGTGACAACTGTTTGGATTCAAATTCAAAATCCTGATGATGTCGAGTGCATTTCTATGTAACCACTGCTCCATTGTCTTAAACATTTTTTAGCTCTAATTTCAATTTCCTATATGGTTCTCTTCTCCTATCTCTGTCTCTAGTCTCTACGATAGTTCTAGTTTATCATTAGATTGTTGGACTTGTAAATGTCAAATGTAAACAGGATACTGATGCACACATTATACACACTATACATAACTACAGATACATAATAATATAAGAGTATGTGAGTATGCAGCAGGTGTTAGAGTGAACTGTGTTTGTATGGAATCACACGGTAAGAATGTCGTGTCATATACAATATATACAATATATTTTACTGTCAAGTACAGACTATCACTATACAGACATAGACATGGATACACTTTAATAAAAAATGCATGATAATAATAATAATGATAATAATGCTTTGTTCGAGGTTGAGTATAATTGTCAATAAAATAATCAAAGAGTAGAGAGATTTTATGGGTTCGTTCAGAGAAATGAGACCAGCTTTTGTAGTTGAAAATTGAAAAATCGATTCAGAAAATACAATTTTTCTCGTTTGACAAGCTTTGGTTTGTAAAGCTCAAAGCTCAAAGCAGTACAGGTACAGACTATAAGTAATCGTAAGTCTGTACTAGTTTTCGTAGGTGAAAGGGGAAAGCTTTCTCACACACCATCGTCCGTCCGTCCACTACATATACAGATATATACCGTAATCCCAATCAGCGGCTGAAAGCTGAAAGGGCTCCTCTTTCTCTCACCCTCTCTCTCTCTCTCTCTCTTTCTCGACTCCCATTCCCAATGTCCAGTGACTGCGAGACAACTCAAACTTGTTTCAATTCCAGAAAAATGAAGAAAAAATATATAGATTTTTCCCGTTTCTCATTACGGTAAATGGTTTTTTTCTTCCGTGGATGGATTCTATTTTTATTTTGAGTTATCAATGTGTACTCAATCATTTGTTGGGGTGTCCGTGTGTATGTACTATTTTACTATATATATATATATATATATATCGTAGTTTCACATTTCCTATCGACGAGACTCACGTCATATATGGACTTTGAAAATACTTAAGACAACCGTGTGAAACTTTCTTGTGTAAAAATTAAATCTATTCGCATATCCATTAGCTTGAGCTCCACTACAGTTTTAAGTTCGTAGTTGGACGACAATGAGAAAATTGAAATGAGAAGAAAGAGTGATTTTTTATACTTTTCATACCTTGATTCAATCTGTAACTTTGAATACTGATAATAATGATAGCAGTAGTACTGACTAGTAAAAATCTGTAAGATTTTTTTTTTCCGGGGAAAACAGTGACTACTTTTGTTTATGTGTATACAAACATTATACAAACGATGAATTTCTATACTGGATGTTTTTTTTTTTTTTGTTAATTTTGTTTTTAAATGAAATAGAGATTCTGTCAAAGTATATACCCTTCTTATCTGGTCGGGAATGGGGAATACCTCATGAGCTCCTTTACTCGTTTTGACATTTAAGAATGAAATTCAGAGATGTATATAAATAATATTTATCGTCATCCGGTAAAAATTGTTTTAAAACTAGAATACATTACATTGACGACAATAAATTTTGTCTGCATATGTCAATAAATACAGGAGAAAAGTTATGCATGGATAAAAAAAAATTGTGCCGGCGAGACACACACACACACACGTGAAAAAAAAGTCGGGATCCCCATATTTCTGTGCATATACATGGATAACTATACTAATGATATGTATAAAGTATAAATGAATGCACGTATGAGACTAACTAATACTTAATACACTAAAAAAAAAAACTAAAACCAAACCAAATGTGGAGATGGAAAATTTTTGTATCCATAGATAGATATTCTGTATTTATTTGAATTCACAGTTTTCCCATGCTGTCGTGCTGCTCATAACTATTCATGGAAAAATGCATGACAAGCAGGAGGAATTCTTAACTACAAGAGAGAGAGAGAGAGAGAGAGAGAGCGAGAGAGAGAGAGGCCCCAACTTTATGGGAGAAAATATGAATGTATTTTCTCGTTGTTGCATTTCCTGTTTCCACACACATCTGCTCCACTATGTTTTTTTTATCATTCTTATATTTTGCGCTCATTGCTTTTGCTTTTCAAGTCTCGTCTCGTCTCGGTTAAGTAAAGGGTGTACTACCCAACTCCATGAATATTATACATGCATGGACTTTTTTTTCCAGGGTTTGAAGGGTTGAAAAGGAAAATCGATATTTTATCCGAGGATTGTGGCATATTTCTTCTCTCTCTTTAGTTTTTGTTGGTTATTGGTTATGCTGATGCTGATGTGTATCTGTAATATCTGTATATATAGGCAGTATAGAACAGATTCTTTACTCTTTTTCTCTTATGTAATAATGCACATTTTTCTTTGAAACTCTTTGGGCTTTAAATATACATATTACGTATTCTTACATTTACTCAATTCTCACATTAACCATATATAACTACAATGCGGGTTTTTAAGGTTGACTCCTCGTTCTCATCATCATCTATGCACGTTCACGTCCCCGTTCTCTCTCCTCCTTGACTTGATTTTCATGTATGATTATATGTACCTATAGGTAGGTACACGTCGAATGAACAACAGAAGAAAACACAACTCAAATCCAAATAAATGCTCCGTATTGTTCCCTGTACACTATTCTTTCGATTCTCATCGTCAGAGAATCATACATTATGAAAAGCCATATAGAAAATTATGATTGTGTTTATTATTGGACAACACTAGAATGAATGTGATTGCTATTGATGTTTGGTTGAAAAGTCTGTAATTTATGATGACATGGATTTATAGTATTACAGTCTATATCAAATATTCATGCTTTCCTTTACATAAACTTTCTTGATGGGATTTTGTGTATTATAGATATTATTCAAAATGTACTCTGATTTGAATTATACTATTAAAATGGTCAAGATATCAATTACTCGGAGAAATCGTAATTCCTACATTTTATTCATGGGGGAAAACAGTGAAGTAAGTACAAAGACATTTTTCAGTTGTTTTACTTCAGTTATTTACTTACGACTACAAAAAAGAACGTTTTTTTTGCGTGAGGCTCACAAACGATTTTCTCACCCGTTCGCCACCTACAATTGTGAGGATTTTTAAAGCGCCTTTGAGATTGTTTGAAAATAATTTTGTGGAATTCACACATTTCACATACACGACAAAGTACAATTAAACTGTCGGAAAGAATATTTACTTTTATATATATATATTGTGTTGCTCAACTTATATACAGCTCAAAAATGACAAAACTCACGCAATGGTTGACTGCTCTCGTCATTTTTCTCATTCCATGGGGATATTTCTTGACACTTGAAAGAAGCAATTTTGTGAATTACATTTTAGTACCTTTGCCGATACATCTAGTTATACTTTTTGGGGTAAGGACACATTATAATCTTTATGTTTTGTCATATGTTTCTTTGATTTGATTCTTTGGTAATGAATAACCTTTCTTAATCCATTGATTATATTTTTGTTTGACTATCTATATAGATTTACTCTGTGTTCACTGTATTGTACCGGACGATTAACTTCAACGACTGTCCACAAGCGGCCAAGGAATTACAAGGACAAATTGAAGAAGCAAGACGGGATTTAAGATCAAAAGGACTAAAGTTTTGAACATCTGATGTTCATTAAATTACTATATCTATTAAATTCATCATTCCGGAAAAAAATGACATAATCCCAAAAAATAACTGAAACAGAAAGTGCCTTTATATTTATTTAAAAACAATGTGTACATACGTGTATAGGATATTTTCAAAGCAATAAAATAAAACATACACAAGTTGTTGTATTTTATGCAAGATAATTGTAATTAAAAAGCATATTGGGTTTCTTAAACCAGTCATCTGTGAAATCTGTCAAGTGTCATGATTTAATTTCTTATACCTATTTTTGCCGATGCTCTCTGGCGCGAGTGAGAGCATTCAAAATACTTTTTTGGGTGGATATTTAACTTAATTGCGAATTTTTGTCATTTAAGGCAAATAGCATGTTGTTTTCAAAATAATGACAAGATTATAGTTATTTATTTTTAACCGTGATTCTCTCTGTCTTGTGCATAATATAGAGAACATCATGAGTGATAATCTTAGAGGTATAATCAGAGAAGGTTTCATATGTGCAGAGTGTCATGCAACATTTGCCGGAGTTGAAGAACTTTTAAAACATTATGAAAATGGACATGTACAAAATAGTACTATTAAAGGTGAGCTATTTATACAAAAACAATTGGCATCATTAGACAGTAGATAGGGATTTTAAATATGAATAATTGATGTTATTGTATACTCTCTTCGTAGCATTACTTGGGAAGGCAAAACAAAAGACTAAGGATATTCAACAGTCTATCACAACCAATCCATTTCTTCAATCATCTTCGTCAGCAGCAAATGCAGCAGCAGCATCTTCCTCTTCATTACCACCAACTTATATATTTGAACCACAACAATTGGGGACAGTGAGATCTCACATGGACATTTTTAAATCCTACCGCAACGTTAAAATTGAAAGATTTGCATCCGAAGGAAATAAATTATTAATACGATTATTAAAACTCTGTGATGGAATACCAGATGAACCATCAAAACGCAAAGGTATGGACTAAAAGGGATGAAAGCCATTTACTCTTTTTATACAGGCTCTAGTATTTACATTTTTCTTTTTCTTCCTTTTGTTTAGCTCATGAACAGTCTATAGTGAACTGGATGGATGAGAAATCTGTAACTCGATGTCCAGATTGTACTGAGACTTTTAATGTTTTGCTCAAACGGAAACATCATTGCAGGTTATGCGGCTCAGTTTTGTGTGATGATTGTTCTCAATTTCTTGGTCTCAGTGAAGCAAAATTGCTTACTAGAGCCCTCGGACAAACGAAAAATAGTCATTCACAAGAGGAAGGGAAAAATAATGGAGGACAGTCCAGTCCTGTTCCTAATCATAAAAAAGAAGAACCAGATTTTCGTGTTTGCCCTTATTGTTGTAATGTAAGTGAATATTTATACAAAGCAAATGCAACGTACTTATGTGTTTAGTTTGTAATTTTCCATTAAATAGCTAGCATAACTTCTTTATTTTAATTATTCTCTCTCTTTACTTTGTACAATGTATAGATAATGGATAATCGTAAAACAAGTTATGAAATTCAAGAATCCGGAAAGAAACTCATATCTGATCATAACGATTTGAAATCAATATTAAATCAAGCAGAGCGTTTAATTCCAGAACTAGTCAAGATTGTAGACAGTTTAAATTCTGGTGAGTCCCTCTACTCTATTCAGCAAGCGAATAGTCTTCGTGGGGATATTATGAGATTAACGGAAAAAGTAGATTCTATCAGTAAAGCTATTGCTGCTGGTCAATGCACAAATTCAAGTGATACTATGCTTCGGCAACGTATTCGATCAAGTTCTGTGATAAGTATAAGAACATTACTAGTAAACCTTCCCGTGATTCCTGGAGAAGAATATTTAAATGAATTGAAAACAAAATCATTGGAAGGATTTCAAAGTAATAAGCCAAGACCAATGAAAGCTGAAATTGTGAAGAGTACTGGATGGGTTGGAGAAGTAAGAAATGTCCGTGTCGTGGATGATCCAATTGAGCAACAAATTATGAATTTACACGAGTTTATACAGCAAGCCAAGTACTACACATTTCCCATTTATTTTCATAACCTTTTTTTTATTTTTTTTATGTGTAAATCCAAATAGAGAAAATAATTAATGCTATTATTATTATTTTAATTTCAGATTGGCAAATAAGAAAGATGAAGTTGAGATCCTCAAACAATCGTTAAAGGAGTTACTAGAATTAAAGCAAAGCAATATGCATTCTTGAGTATCTTTCCCTATATTTATGCAGGAAAACAAGTTTCTGCCTCTTACATATTTACATATATGTAGAGCAGTAATATTTTTTACAAATCAAGTAACTAAAATCCAGAATTCTTTTTTAAAATTCAATTGTAAATACAAACGACGATATATCACTTCGCAGTCGCAGCTCCTTTTAAATGCATTCAATTTAGTTCTTTTTGATGTAAATGAATTGTATATTAACATCAACACTTTTATTATCATCATAATTTATAAGATTCCAGAGATACTCGCTTTTTATGCCAATATTAATAAATAATAAATTGATGTTATTTACAATGAAATTTTTTATCGAAATAAATAATGATTTGTTTTCGCCTACACATATTGCTTGACCTTTGTGACAAAATTTTTGTCTATACTTTTACACAACATAAGAACAAATTATATGTTGATATTATTTGCGCTAACTTAATTGAAGACACAAAATACATGGTACATACAGAGATAACCATTTAGGCCTCAAATATATAGCATTCTGTGTTTAAATCTTTAAATGCCTGTCCACAATAAAAACAAACATTATTCTGTTTCATGACTGAATATTTGACTTTGACATATCAGGAGGAACCTGCGTCCAAAACGTTAAGTTTTGTACAAATATGTAATAATATATATGAGTTGATGTTTGTATATTAATACCCCTTTTCAAAAATATATACCTATACATGTAGCACATGTATAATTATTTATTCATCCTTATATACATTACAACTAAAAACATCAGTAGAGATTTGAGTCAAAAACAAAATACGGAAAAACGAAACCTGATATTGCAACGAGGAATTCCACAAAATTCGTAGCTATATGTACATAATCTTAAGCTGGCTTATGTTACATAATGTGTATATTTTAATTCTACTGATGTCTGAGGCTGTTATATTTAGTGCATGGAATATCTCATCGTAATAATGTGACAGCTAGAAAACTATTTTTTGCGTTGAAACTTTTCACTTCTTTTTCTTTCTTTTTTTACAAAACTAGAGACAGCCAAGCTGCAATTAGTGTAGATCCACCAAACGGGGCGAATTTTTTGTACTCCGTTTCCCCTGTGATACCAAAATAATAGCAAGATCCACAAAAGATGAACGTACCTACAGCCATAAGAGATCCACTCTATTCAAAACAAAACGGAACATTTTCTTTTAAATCCTTGTTCTTCTCCGAATCTCACTACACAGGAGAGTAAGAAAATATTTATTAATTATAATCATACCACAGCTGGATATCTTGAAAGAGAACTAGCAATCATTCCAAATGTTCCAATGAAATGATAGAGATTAGCTAAAAAGAATTTTTCAAAACCATTCTTTATTTGTCATTCCTATATATATATCCAAAAGTTAAAATCTTTCCAAAGATATTGTTAATATAATATATAAATAGCCTCACCAGTTCGGAATGACCTTTTCTGTTCTTCAGCAACCTTGTCATTACTTTCTATCTTATGAGCACCATAAGCTCCCAGCATGACAGCTACGGCTCCACTCACTCCAGCAATTCTTATCCAATGACGACTAATTGAAAATCCATTTGGGCCACCACGAAAGTTTTTAATTATAGATGTCTTTTCCACAGCTGAACTTTGTGGTACGCTTTTCTTAACATCTTTGGATGAACTACCTCCATTTCCTGTTCCCAATGTTAAATCCAAAACTCCTTTTGCCACTGAGCCACCAGTATTCAAGAGATCCTGAAAACAGATAATAATAGTAAAGTATCTTGTATACGTACATTGTACATCGGAATAATGTTTTTGAATTAGTTAAATATTGACAAAGGTGATTGAGATTTGGTTTCTTACGATAAAAGCTTGCATCTTTATTACTTGGAATGGGCACTGATCAAGAAATATTTAATCCACAACCGGCTACCTTTAGTTATCAATTGATTTATATGGGATACACTTAAAGATGAAAACACTGTTTTTAAAAACAGAAAAGATGATGACATTTATGTATTTGATTTCTTGCGTCAAGACCATAGAGCGAATAATCTAGACTTAAAAAAAATTCAAACATTTACATTTTTCTTTTTTGGACCAAAAACAAAAAGGAAAACAAGAAGTTTGATTTAATTCTTGAAAATCTGCTAAATTCTACATTTATTTATTATCGTTAAAGTTAAAGTGCACTCAAAATTAGAATAATTTATTTAAAATGGGCTCTGTAGCGACATACTTGAGTGTGTCACCGTTTCAGATCTCCAGTTACGATAGGGAAATTCAGAGTTCTATTTATAGATTTGAGATGAAATAGGAAAACTAAACACCTATACGGATCAATGGCATTAAATGCCACCGTTAATGAAAGATTAGTATGCCCAGAATTACTTTTATTTAATTTTGTTCGTTCTGTTAATTTCGTTTTAGATGTTAGTGTTTTCCGCCAGTCACTATTTTTTTTCTTGAGTGGTTTAAATCATTTGCACACACGGGTGAAAGCTATTCTGAAACATGGATCCAAGATCAATCATCATTTGGTAAGCTAATTATCTTTCATTCACACTACTATACTTTGAAAATCACTTAATTTTTGAGCAGTATTGAACAAACATAAGTACATACATGTACATTGACAACAATGCGGTGATATTCTAACAGGAATTCGAGTTGTCGCCTCTGCGAGTAAATGAAAGTTAAAACTTGAAGTACATATTTGTTTCTTCTTTTCTTTGCAAATCTTTAATTAATTTGATTAAAGAGTTGATCGAGTTCAAGGGTTGTTGAATAGTATAAAAATGACGTCATTCAAATGAGATTGATAGAATGAGGAAGTACGTTGAATGAATTAGAACTCAAAGCAAATGAAATACGCAGTCCATAGTCTTGAATTTTATAGTAATTGCACATTTATACATAGAATGTTATTTATATTTATTCCATAAGCAGTTTTGAAATTTCGTTTGATACATTACATTGTTTTTGTCTAATTGAAGAAGTGGGTGAAGAATTATAGTTAATAATTATACCTACCCTAGTACTAAAGTTTAATTGATTGTGTATTTAAAATGTTTTTCTCTTTTGTATACAGATATTTTCTCAGCCGTCATATGCAGAGTTTGACATTTGGCTTGAAAGTTCGTAAGTATATATTTTTCAATTGATTTTTTATAGACTAATATGTTATTGACTTTTCTACGTAAGTACAACAGGTCTGTATTATATGTGGACTTGAAGCCTTTGTATAGATATATCTATTTCTATGTATAGGCATGCTCACTGTATAAACCAAGAATTGCACCTGATTAAATACTATACGTAATTTAATACTATTGAGTCAACGAATAGACACAAATGTTTACCCATTTGAAGTTTCAAAAAGAATCCTTGAAAACATCATATGACGAATATGACGATAAAGTTGTATCAAGTGTAAAAAGACGTTAATAATGACTTGGTAATGACATGAAAAGTGACTAATGCAAGTGCGTAGGAATTTCATGTTGCTTGCATTTGACATTCATACTGTTCATACATATGACTATTTCAATGTACTCATATCTTGGACGTATATGTATAACGAGATATGTAATAATGTATAGCTTTAAAAAATGTCTTGAACTGATAGTAAGTACAAATGTGAATGTACTTCAGTGAATTCTTAAAACTCTTGTGGCAATTAATAATAAGTAATGGACGATATAAAAAAATCTAAGACTATGATGATATAACCACTGACGTACACATATTATATTATGCATGTATGCCTATTAGCTAAGTAAATACATCCTTCATAAATATTGTTTGAATCAATCCACAATACAGGTTTTTATTTGACATTATTTGAATTTGTATAGGAGCTATATAGCTACATATTTACAACTAACAATTTTTTTTGTAGTTTTATTGATAAACAGGAGCAAGATAATATCCTCATGTTTACCGTTTTACAGGCTAGCTGACCATTCTTTGGGATTGAAACTGAAAAAGTCTCGGGAAAAAGTTGTTCATTTTTATTACGACTGGGCTTTCATACAGAACGAAGAGTTATTTAAAGAAGTTAAGTGCAATGATTCAAAACGTTTTAAAATTTGCCAATCATATTACCATTATAAGTGCATATCAAAATTTGACATGTACTCAAATATGTTCATTATAAAATTAAAATGACTTAACATGAAATAATGGGTTATCTTATTAACAGTTCATAGACTGTCTCAACGCCTTGTCAACGAGAGACTATCATTTGACGACTACTCCGTCCAAATTTGTAAGTATTTTGTAAACTTTTTTTTTCATTTTAAATGTCTCATAATAACATATGAAACAACTATAAATTTGAAACAGCCCATGTAAAACCTAGTGCAATGGTAATAATAATATTTATTTTGTGCTAAATTAATTACAGACTTGTACTCCCCCCTGTCCTAAGTTTTCTACCATTGATATGCCTTTAAATGGAAATCCTGTCTTACCCGATGCTGATGGCGATAGTTTGGACATAAAATTTTTACCTGAGAAAAAAACTGTTGAGGAGAAAGGAATGGACATACCTTCCAGAAATACGAAAACTTCCCCCTTAATGTTTGTAACAGAAGCAGAAGCCTTACCAAGAAACGTTCCTGAATTTTCTTATGTTTTTGAGGCATCTCCAGTAGCAGTCACAGATTTTTCTCAAATCAAATCAAGTTCACCTAATAATTCCAATACTCTAGATGCATATCAAGCGACACCCAACAGATTGAAAAATATTGAAAGTCCAAATACCGGCAATGTTAGTAGTGGAACGAAATCATTTTTAGAATCTGGAGGGCTGATCCAACCGCACACTTTGGGATTTTTTCCTTTGCCGCAAAAAGGGCAATCTTTAAGTTCATTTCTCTCATCGTTTTCTCAAACAATGCCGGAATTGGATAGAGAAAACGCTCATTTTAATGTCTCAGAAGCTTTAATATGTAATATATAATATATAATAATATTATTTGTCAATATTTGTTAAACTAATACGATAAATTATCATGAAAACATAATAATTCACATCTTTATAAAAAATGATAAATTTTTTTCAGCTGCTTTTGAGAGACTGAAGGTAAAAGAAAAGACTGAAAAGATAAAGGAAATGAAGAGGTTAGCTCAGAATGAAGCAATGTTTGAAAGTCCTTATAATCATACTTCAAGAAGAAAAAAATTTGGACACATTCGAATGACGAGACAACCTCATATTGTCAATACAGAAACTGAAGAATCAGAGTAATTATATATTATTTTTACAATTTTGAATGAAAAATATTCCTTGATTTTCCACTTTTATCAAAAACATATTATGACATTGTGTACTACACTAATATAAAGTTTTATTTGACTACTTGTCAATTATGAAAAAATGTTCCAATAATAATCTTATCCTCTATTTTTTCACAGATTAGAATACTGGAGCCAACAACCTCGACGGCCACCAATTCATGTCAAGAAACGACGTCGCTACAATCAGAAATTGGGTTCTGATGGACGGAGTGAAAGTTTTAAATCTACAGGTATGCATATCCTGCTATATATTTTGTCGTAAAAAACATTCCATATTGATAAAAAAAACCAAAATGATGACAGCATAGGTATAATGTTTGTTTGTACAGAGTTGACAACTAGTCCTTCATCATTATCAAGTGATGATGAAGATGAACTAATCTCGTCTTTTTCGGCTGAGAATGTTGCTTTGAATCTTCTTCGGAACTCAAAGATAAAAAATGTACAACTAGCAGACGCTTCGGAATTACACTGGATGGTGTCGGAATCCGATGCTCCTCAAAATCTTTTGCCTCTTCCCAAAAATTGGAATAGTGCCTCTGAAAGTGAAAGTGATTACTCTTGTGGTGCTTTAGATAAAAGTATGAGACTGAGAGGGACAAGTGATTGGGCGCCACCCAGGCCACAAATTATTTTTACAATTCATCCTCCTCCAAAGTAAGATTAGTTAACTCTATAAATGTGTAAGGATTTTAACATTTTCGTAGAATTATGTGAATGATGAGTACTAAAACGTTTTTTTTGTATCTTTACTTGCTTTAGTCTGCACAGTCTATTGGGAAATCAAAAATATCGCTGTGCGGGTTGTGGAATGAAAGTAGAGATGCGGTATGCTAATACTTTTCGCTATTGTAACTACCTTGGACGTTATTTCTGTACCGGATGTCACACGCTGAAAAAAGCTAGACTTCCACAAATGATTATTCATAAATGGGATTTTAGCCCGTAAGTAATATGCATTTTTTAGCCCATCTGTATCGCAGAGACTGCTGAACTATTTAAGAATAAATAATCCGTGATGATTCCTAATTCCCTTTTTTATATTTTTGTAATTCTATTTACAGGTATTTGGTTTCAAATTTTAGTGCAACTCTGTTAGAGAGCCTTCAATCAGATCCAGTTTACAATGTCTTGGCGATTAATCCAAATTTAATGAGAAAAGTTCGACTGAATAACTTTAGAAACTACCGTATTCAAATTGGCTATCTTGTTCAATACGTTCGTAACTGTAAAGCAGCAGTTTCGTAAGTGTTCTCTCTCTATTTTCTAAATAATTTGAATGTGTTTTAAACAAAATAATACGTTGATTTTTGATTTTAATTTGCATTTGCATTTATTTTACATTACAGATTGTGCGAAGAGTTGGATAAATTTCCGACGTACTATGCGGCAGATGTTGATCTGTACTCACTTCAAGATTTAGTCGATCTAAGATTTTCTATTGGTCTACCACTCAAAACTAAAGAATTCATTACCAAGGCTGTTTATCATGTGCTTCACTGCGACGTAAGAAATTTCATGATAATATAATTATTTAATTAGAGTACAGAAACTACTTAGTTAATGAATGCAAGAATGATAGCAATTAAATTGATTTTCTAGCTTTGCAAACAGTTGGGCTTCCTGTGTGAAGTGTGCAAGAAGGATGAAGTTATTTTTCCATTCCAAGTCAACCGTGTAGTTCGATGTGGGAAATGCCTTAGTTGCTTCCATCTCAAATGTTTTAATCCAGGAATGACCCATTGCCCCAAATGTCTTCGAGTCTCAGTACGTATCAACCGAAATGCCATTACAGGAGTTGCCATGGCTTAGTATCTAGACATTTCGGAGTTCTTCAAATGCAAAAATTCTTCCTTGGATTATAACCTAATAATACCGGTAGGTAGAATCCCTATAAACAATTCAAAAACGATAAACGGTAGCCACAAAAATGTCATACTCGATAGTCGATTGTATATCATTTTATTTTTAACTTGTAAATGATAGCAATTCATTTCTAGCCACAGTCAGTAATTCAGGAACAGGGAAGTGGGTAAACTGCATGGAATCTACATGACCTTAGTATAGTCCTACCATAATCTCAAAAGAAATCTATCCATTAAACTAAACTTATTTTTAAACGCACACTTATGTACTAACTCAAAAAGTGAATTAGTTCAGCTTGCATTACTTCTACTTATTTTATTGTTCAATTACTTTTCGTTTGTAAACAGTGTAGTTCACACAATGTGTTGAGTATCTGAGTAGCTACCTATGTCATTGTAATGACGGCAAGGCAATTAATTGAATCTCCTAACATACATCCAAGATTGACTTTTCGAAAGAAGTAAATACCTTTCTGTAAATAGCATATAAATGAAAGCATTCGCATTGCTACGTTTTAATATGTATAGTGCATGCAATAAACCATACGATTTTTTGTTACCATTCCACTCAGTCCTAAAAGTAGTCTAGAATTTAATCTTATAAATATCTTTTTGTGACGTAGTCAAGTCAATCTCAGCACGAACCAAATATTATGTATACATTAATTACGAATAGAATTCTCCTCTGCTGAAGCCGGTTTCTTAGTTCTACTATTTAACATTTTGTAATACACAAATGAGCAACTACCTTAGAAAATGCATTAGTACAAATAGCGATGATCTATATTTCAATACTAGTGTACTAATACAATACCAATAATAATATACAGAAATTCTTCCTTCTTTCTGTTCTATTGACTTGGATCAACTCGGTTGAGAAATAAAATTTCAAACAAGTTTAAACGAATGTGTTTATTTTCATAAATAACATATATAAGACTTGCATTTTTCCAAGCATAATTGTTAAAAGTAATTTTCCATAATGTGACAACATCATGTCAAAGATCATGTAGTAAATTTTCAAGAACAAAATAAAAGAGAAAAGAGCATATGTAGTAGAATTGTGGGTGAGAAATTTTAGTAAAAATATGTACATACAATGTTTGTTGAATGATTTCCCCTCTTAGTGGATTTGGGAATAATCTTGTGTATACAGTAAATGTTTATCCATAAGTAAAATGATTTGGAGATGGACTTCGAGAGCCTCCCCAACCCCCACCTGATCCGAATCCTTGTGGACTTGGAACTTGAACCCATACAGGAGATGAACCAGCACTTTGGTTGCCAAAGTTTTGAGGTTGCCTTCCTCTCTGTGGTTGATTAAAACCACCAAGAGGACTCGGAGTTCGAGATGGAGTTACAGGACGATTTCCAGTTTGACCTGGAACTGTTCCTCTACCTCGTTGATCTTGAAATGTAACTGCTTGTGCAGAGGTTGTCGTCGCGCGCGGACGAGACGAAGTAGTTGATTGCCCTGTGGCACTTGTTGTACCATTCGAATTGATAAAATTCATAGAGCTTGGTGCACTACCAATGACATTGACCACGTCAGGCCGATGTGTAATACGAACCTATAAATTCATCAAATACATCAATTACTATTAGTTTCTTACACTTTTTCTTTGCTGTGATGCAATATTTGAATTTGAAAAATCTTTTCACCTGTTGATGTCGCATATTTGAGCTGGCTTGCACATATGCATCCAGATCACGAACAGGGGAATTTCTCGTTCCAGGCATGACAGCATTTCTATCAAACGGGAATCCCATGGGTTTTTTATCAGGATACATTTCATCCAGAATACCACAAAAACTGACAGAGTCTTTACAACCCTTTCTTTGATTTGTAGTTTGAGGATTATTTCTCTGGACTACTGCATCCTCCGCAGCATTCGTCACAATAACGAACAAATCAAATATTGTCCCTTGTCCTGGAGAACCTTTTGGAATCAACATGTGATTGGGCCAGCCACATCCACACACGGCTTGCTCCCCCGTAATACTCATAACATCTTGAGGCAAGGCTTCCAAATCTTGAAATGATTGAGCCCAGGGAACAGTCAAAGATGAATCCACTGAATTACGAGTGATTTGATTTTGCCCAGGTTGAACTAAAATAAACGTAACGAATTAGGCAGAAGATTAGAAAATTTATAGGTAATATAAACGGGAAGTGTGTAGCAGTATTTTTTCATATCGTCTGCTTAGTTCCGAACCGTCATATTCTCGTTTTGGACTAATTCCGAATCGTCCTATTATGCTAAATCCTTAGTTCTAAAACATTATATTATCAAAATTCCTTAATTCTAAAAAGTTCTATTATCCCAAAACCTAATTTTTAAATTATCTATTATGCAATATACAAATTCTAACACAAAATTTGATCTAAGTTAAAAAGCTTGACCAAAAATGACCTAAATTACAAAGTTTGACCAAAATTTGGACTAAATTACAAAGTTTGTCCAAAATTGACCTAAATTATTAGTTTAACCATAGTTTGACCAAATTACTAGCCTGGCCAAAGTTTGACCATAGTTTGACCAAAATTTGGACTAAATTACAAAGTTTGACCAAAATTTTGGCCAAAACACATTATTTCACGACAACTTGACCACAAGCCCAAATTCTGGTGGAATTTTGTGTTTTAGGTCAAATTTCGATCGCACTGAGTATAATGGACCATGTTTTGGTCAAACTTTCGAATTTAGGCCAAATTTTGGTAAAACTATGGTCAAACTATGGTCAAACTTTCGAATTTAGGCCAAATTTTGGTAAAACTATGGTCAAACTTTCGAATTTAGGCCAAATGTTGGTCAAACTATGGTCAAACTTTCGAATTTAGGCCAAATTTTGGTAAAACTAATAATTTAGGTCAATTTTGGTCAAGCTTTGGTCAAACTATGGTCAAACTAATAATTTAGGTCAATTTTGGTCAAATTTTGTAATTTAGGTCATTTTTGGTCAAGCTTTTTAACTTAGGACAAATTTTGTGTTAGAATTTGTATGTGACATAATAGATAATTTAAAAATTAGGTTTTGGGATAATAGAACTTTTTAGAATTAAGGAATTTTGATAATAGGATGTTTTAGAGCTAAGGATTTGGCATAGTAGGACGATTCAGAATTAGTCCAAAACGATAATATGACGTTTCGGAACTAAGCAGACGATATGTACGTATGGAAACGAATTTGTCCAGTTCAAAAAAGAGTGGACGTTGTTCCCGGAAAGAAAATCGTTTGCGCCCAGTTTCTAATTTAAAAAAATAGAGAATATTGAGATCATGTTATAATGAATTAAAAGTTATTTAATAAAAGTGGAGTTTTTTTGTAGCTTTTCAAATTGTTACCATCATTTCTGGGAGCCATGAAAATTCGAACGGTACCACTAACCGCTTGACGACCAGAATTGCTGACCGATATATAATGACAGTAAAAATGATTTACTAGTCAGCCAAAACTTTTCAAGTGAAAGGACTGCTTTCTCTTCTATACTTACAGTGATTCTAAAAGTAAAGGTTTCATGATCCATATGAGTGACTCGAGACCAAATACTTCCCATTGTCATTGCATTCCGGGAGAAATCTAATCCTCTGGCCAAATCAATATCCCGCTGAGTCCATTGAGTCACCAAATTATTCACACTGAGTTTCCCTGTCTGCACTGCCAAGCTTGTGACTTGAATTCCTTGCCAAATTAACTGTGAAAGTACATTATACACAGTCGTTTTTTGTAAGAAAGAAAATATACTATGTGCTACTATAGAAATTCTTGAATAGTTTTCAATTTGCAAATCAACCTGCTGTTGAGTGTACGGAGGGAGTAATTGCTTGTGTCTATCAAAGACATTATCAATGTATTTATGCCACCGATAAAATACGGGATCTCTCATCGCTGTGGTTGTAACTCCCATCACGCCCGTGGACTCCTGTCCATTAATTATTAGAAAACAAATTGGAAATTACATTCTATATATGGCATTCAAAATACTGTAGAAGTTTGTGTGTACTTAGAGCATGAAAAATAATAAAAATCTTCAAGTTCTACATTATGACGATTCGTAGGATCATGAGAGAAGGCGAGCATAACGTGTCCAAAGTTGTGCAAATTTCCATAAAATCGTTCATTTGGAGCTACTATACCCCCGTTTTCAATGATATCCCC
>JAIUND010002584.1:0-21340 GCA_034699125.1 Gisinianus flammeolus
CTCTCTTTCTCTCTCTCTCTCTTTCTCTCTCTCTCTCTTTCTCTCTCTCTCTCTTTCTCTCTTTCTCTCCTGCCGCGGACTGATGGCAAATGTCAAATATTTTCTTTACTCTTCTCATCCGCATCGGCGACCCGTTGCTTTTCAAGTTTAGCTTTAAGTAGATCCACACACACACACATATATATGAATACATGGAAAACAGTCAAGTCTCAAGTCTACACATTTTCCTCGACCTGTGTGCTGAGCGTACACATGTATAAGAAATGGGAATATATTTCCATAGTCTAGAGACTAGAATGAATTGTGTCACTCTGATTGGATCTCCGTTCCACCGAAATTCCAACATTCATTTTTTAATACACTCACCCGCACTTTACGAGTCGGCTGCTGTCACTTTTCTCTCTTTGCAAATTGTCAAACTGGTACGTACACGAATATGAAATGACAGAGAATTCTCATATTGACATGTGAAAGCAAGAGTAAGGATTTGCTCCTTTCCAGGCAAAAGTTGAACGTTTAGTTCCAAAGCTCCCTTTTTCATACAAAGAAGAGAGGGAAATCCAGATATCTGTATCTGCCAGGACGTTGACGTAGATGGACATTTTAGATTTATATTGAAATAGAAATGGAAATTGGAAGGACAAATTTGAAATTTAATTTCCCTTTGTTTGCCTCGAGGGCTTTGCAATTACAACGACGATGCTCGTCATTCAATGTACACAGAGAGGAGAAAGCAGTGAGAGAGAGAGTGAAACAAAACGTCTGGGGTCTGTTCTGTACAAATAAGGCAAGAGGAAAACATGAACATGAACATTTTCAATTTTAAATCCTCCCGTTTCCTCACTTGTCTGTCTCGTTTGACTTTGAACATTGACAAAATACGAGTAGAAAAATAATTTGGACTTGTTTGTTCTATTGTCTTTTGTGGACGACTTGGAATTTTTTTTATGCATTTTCCATGTCTATAGAGTTATTTGTAATTGGAGATGAAAGGAACTGCGTAAATGCGTAAATTGGTAGACTGTTAGATTGATAAATCAAGGAATAGTATGAGAGTTTGTCCACGTTTTTCTTTGGGGGAGGACATAGGAAATCAGCTTACCTAGTCACTAAAAATGATTACTCGATGGTCCGCGGTGCTTTTATCAAGTGTTCTAACCCACAAACTTAATATACTTTACCCCTGTGCGTACCATCACCGTCATCACATCATCACACTATATCTGTACGTACATCATGAGAAGTTTTCACGTTTCTTCTCTGTCGGATCGGGCGAAACCCGAGTGGGGAGAGTAAACACTTAACAGAGAGAAGGATTTATTTAACTCTTTATACCAATGAAGACGAAAGACGAAAGAGGAAAAAAATGCCTTCGTCTTGTTCTTGTTCCTTTTCTTCCCGTTTTTTCTTTTTCGACTTACTTTCTTCTGTGGGGTGTCGTCTTTTTCTGGTGGGATGGTTAAGTAAATACTCCACACACAAGTACCATCGAGTTTAGAAGACACATCCTGGACTTTCCCTCGTCGTCCTCGACTATCTTGAACAAACAAACTTTGGACATGGATGACTTTGACTTTACTCAAAGTTTACACACTCTAGACACACTCCATACGTATTATCTGTATTTTCACCATCACTGTTGTACGACCCACCAAAAAAAAAAATACACCCACAGTTTTTAGTGTCAGCTCAACAAAGAGAGAGAAATCCACGAACGGACAAGAAATGAAACGGAAAGAAGACGGCTCAAATATTATTATTTTCCCCCAAACATCCAGCGTTTATTTTAATGCTCACACATTTTTTTTAATAGCAAACAAATAGAGTTCTTTTTGTTCTCTATCAAAATATTTGCAACGTTCAAAAAAAAAAAAATTCCTTTCGTCATTCCTCGGTTTTTCGTTTCGCATTCCATTGTTTGAGTTTGAGACTGTTTGAGTCTGTTTGACGAGAGTCCGTCATTTGGATTCCTCGAAAAAAATACCATTTGGGGTTCACGTAAATGTCAGTAGTAGAGAGAGAGAATGGGTAGAACTTGTAAATGGGACAGTTGGGAAAACACTTACTTGGAACTTGATTGAACATGAATGCGATTCAGATGAGAGAAAAGACAGAATTAATTGAAAAAATTTGGTGTGAGCAATTAATTTGTTTGCACCGAAAGACGTTTGTCCGTCCTGATAGTGTTGGACTGGATAAAATATCAAATATCCAAGCTTCCCAACTTTCCAAATTGACATTTTTATATATGTACATAGTTTGAAGGGGGAATTAAAGTGAGAAAGTGACTCCGTTTCCGCCTTGCTTCTTCACTTCCAGTTTATTAAGTGGATTTAGGCAAAGTTGGAGGGAGATAATAGCCGACGGTCATCTCAGATCCAACCTCGTTTAAAACTGATAGAGATGGAGGAAAGAAATCCTAATCGTTTTGTCTGTTTGTGCACAATACTCTAGAGATGAAAGGAAGGTTAGAGAGAGAGAGAGAAAGAGAGAGAGAGTACCTACAAATAAAAGTAGTTGCGAGTAACTTTTCTTTTCAACTATGTCTATTTCCTTCAGCCTGTGTACAAAGTTCAATTGGAGACTTTTTATTTAGTGATTGTTGAGCGGCAAACCTTCCAACTTAATACATTTACTTATTGGGATCGGAGTGAGTCTGGGCCTCGAGCTATAAAACACAACACACTAAAATTTAACAATGCACCAAAAGTACAGATACAGAGTAAGAGAAAGAGAAAGTTTCAGTTTCAGATTCCGTAGGAACTCTCATTGTAACTCACCTTCACTTTACTTCTCTCTATCTTCTTTCTCTCTCTCTCTCTCTCCCGCTATTACACTTTTAGTCAACTTGGATTGTTTGGGGTTCAAATGAGATCATGTCGTGACTCCAGGCCAAAAACGTCAAATAAAAAAAAAGTTTTCTTACTCTAACGGAGGTTTTCTTCCTCTTTATCGTCCGGCCTCTACTGCACATTGCTACAGCCATTTAATTTGGGAAGTTTCCAGTTGCCAATCGTGTTGCTTCGATCTCATTTCCCTTAATCAAATTACTGCACATACTTCCACATATACACAATATATCGTACCCATTGCTTTTTAATTGCTCAACCTGAACAGACATTTATACATACATTGTTTAATTTAATTTAAGAGTTCCCCTGTCCAATCCTGAGTCGTTTTAAATTTTAGAATGTCCACAATTTAAGAAACCTCAAGCATCTGTAAGATATTTACGGAAAGTCGGTAAACGAAATAGGTAATATCATGTCATTGCATTGACTTCATTGGTTTATCACATGGTTTTTGACATTTTCTCTCAAATGTGCTCACAAGTCCTGGCGATATGAAAGGGGAAAAGAAAGGGAAAGTCTTAATCTTGTTTATTATAACGTGAATAGATGTGAGTTAGTGCGTGTTTGTTTGTTTGCGTGTGTGTCTGTGTGTGAAAAAAGTGGAAATCAGTTGTTTGCAGTTGGGAAGTCCTGGAAATATAAAGCTACAGAAGCTTTACAATTCCAAATCCTAAATCCAGGAAATACAAAAAGCAAATAGGAAAGTCTTATTGAAATTCTACAAAGTCCACGGTTGAACCACCAACTCACCAACTCACCATGGACATACATTTAGGTTACAAGCCAATACTTGCTTCTCGGGTTTTTCTCGGGGAAACATCAAGTTGTGTGTATTACTATTACTATTACGAACATTATTTGGGGTATAGAAGACGAGGAGATGGGGTTAAAAGTGTTAAAACTGAATTGGAAATTCAAGTTTTCTCCCTCCCCTCGTTCGATTGTTACATGGGCCCCCATTGTTCTTGACACTTCTGGAGTAGGTATGTGTGACTCGAGTCAATTCTCGTGGGGATATGTATGTGGACAATGCTCCAGATTTTGGTTCGTGGGATCGGGGGTACCTTACAGAATTTATAATATCCAGAGAATCCTGCCTGCACATTCGAAAAGGCTCCTCATCCGTTTCCCTTGTTTCTCTCTTCTCCCGTTTTTTTCTGCTGCTACATATTGTTTTTTGTGGGCTCAACACTTGAAAAAATATAAAACCAAAACGGAAAACGATTCTCCAATCCTGATGAATTTCAAATTGCAAATGGAAAGAGTGATGCGAGAGTATAGATAATATTGAGGAGGGAAAAAAAGACCACCAGCCGAAAAAAGCGACAATGTCATTTCATTTCACTTTATTCTTGGTGAGCTCCAAATCTCACGTACTATACTTTGCAATATTCTTTTGAGAAACAATACGCACACACAATAAACAGCTTCAAAATACCAATTCTTTGTGCCGTACGGATGTGGACTGTGGATCTAAGTCGAAAAGTCTCGTAACATAATAAATTGTGACTACGTGTAACAAAATAAAAGTATTTTTTTCTTTTTTTCTCTTCCAAAAGGTAACACAAAACCAAAACCAAACGCAAACTACACACAATTCACAGTATCGAGCTCAACAGATATTATTTCTCTCCCAGTGTACTTGTGAGACGCAATTCAGAAGATTACTTCCCATTTCTGTACGTAAACTCAAACTCAGACTCTCAAGATCATTGGTTTTATTCCTGCTACACACTAAAACAATTGGAAATTCCCATCATAAGTTACATTTGGCAATAGGAATTTTACAAAACTATATTATTTCACAAATCCGTACTCCGTATATATTTAAGTTGACATCTATTCTCTCTATATAAATGGACACTTGGACTTGAAATTCCAGTTAAATCTGAATGACTTCACATGTTTTTATGGTTTATAGTTTATTGTTGATAAAGACTAAGAGAGAGAACGTCGTAGGAGATTGAGCATGGACTCATTTCTTATAACATAACAACGCGGTTGAGTTCTTTGTAATGTGAAAATCAAGTTCATGGAGTTTTTTCAATGTGTTTCTATACATATCTTTGACTTTTGCCTGTTTTTGTTTTGTCTTGTTTCGTGGTGGTTCAAACCGCAGAGAGGACGGGAATTTGTAAGAGATGAGAATGGAGAAGGAAATTGAAATAATGGAATTTTACTTGTACTTTTACTTTGAACTGTGTGCACACACGCTACAGAAACTTCCCTTGCTGTCTCTAATTGAAAATTGAAAGGCTCACACAGTGAAGAAGACAGACCAAAGTTGAACAGTGAAGATTCAGAGTCCGTAATTAACACTCATTTGTATACTGTGAAAGGAACTAAATTAGAGGAGATATGCGAGAGTATTTAATTCCCATCTGTATTTAATTCCTTCTTGTCCTCACACACATCTATAACTAGTAGATCATTTCCCACCACACACATATTCTCACTACATAAATTTCACATTTCTCAACTATTTCTAGAGCTACAAGACAAACTATTACAAATCCAGAAAAGTGTACGAGGGAATAGAAACTAAAACTCTCTCCGTATACTTTTGAATGTGAAATCCGAGTGCTTTCATAACTTTCTCTCTCTCTCTCTATCGCTGTGCACTGCGTGCAAACAAAAGTTTCTTGTTTTATTACTACAGAGAAAGATAGAGAGAAAGAGAGAGAGAGAGACAGAAAGGGAAACTCATACATGGAGAAATTACAAATTACGTGCCCATATCTGTTCGTGTACAGCAATAACCATCGTTCATATTCCCCGTTACTTTCCTTTTCTATATATATGTACTTTTCTCAACATTTCTTTGAGCACCAGAGTTTTGTAGAACCAAGGACCAAGGAATGGAATTCATATGGCATATTTACAATAATTATGTGTTATTTCCTCCACTCTTTTTTCTCTCTCATGGCTCTACTTTCACTTCTGCTTCAGCTTCAAGAATCAAACACACATAAAATTTGCGTCCTTTGTCTCATTTCCTTTTTGTACAACGAAATATCTCAACCAGCTATCATAAAAAGTCCTTGGTTATTTCACATCTCAGATTCTTCATATCAATCATATGTAAATAAGTATGTGTACATGTACTTATGTTTTTTGTATCGTACAGTTGAGAGCGTGAGAGCGTCTCAAATGAGTCTCTTTATAATGCTTTCAATGCTTTCAATGTCAAAGCCGGCTATTAATAACTTTTTTCATTATTTTTATTTAATTAAGTATTCCCACATTTTCCATATGTGGATTTCAAAGACTTGATTGACATTTTCCATGAAAATTGGAGCAAAGCAAGAGGAATTCACGACGCTTGTCGATTTGTTTTGTGTGAGTTGTAAAAATGTGTGCGAGCCAAGTGTGTGAGTTGCTCAATTATGTTTGTCATTCGGAATATGCGGAATATGTAAAGGAAAAATACGGTGACATTATTCAAGGGAAATGGTATTTTAATTTGATAGACACGGACATGGATAAGTGAATGAGACAATTATGATCCAATTACCAATACATATATATATGTATATATATAAATGAAGGCTGCAAATGGAATTTGCTTTTGTGACAATCACAATCACGAGTTTTTTTTGGTGGGTATACATTCATAATATGAATTTCATATAATAGGATGTAATATTTATTGTAGTGGAGTCACTCAAGTAATAAAATTAAAGTAAATTTTAGTTGGAATTTGATCACGGAGTGATTGAGACGTTTTTGGGATTCGGGACTTGAGAACAAATGTGCAGATACTTTCCTCATATTTATTTGGTAGTTGGTGGTTGGATGGGGAGGAGAAAAGAGTGTCCAAATTACAAAAAAAACGACAAACAGTTACAATCCCAAAGTTAAAATAACTACCCAGAGTGTGTGTGTGTGTGTGAGAGAGAGAGCGAGAAAGAGTATGATTTGAACAGGAATAGAATGTGGGAGAGAATGAGACAGGCGTGAAGTGTTTCTTTGACTTTATTACTTCGTCTCTCTTCACTTTTTGTTTTTAGTTTCACGTTTTTATCAAAGTTTCTTCGTCTACTTCTTCTTTTCCTTACGTTAGATTTTTAGAGATTCTCTCTAGAGTTTTGGATTCCCATGTCAAATCCAGTTACCATTTTACCATTTAATAGCTCAGACTCACTCTAGATAATAGATTTGTCGTTTTCATACACTCACCCGTCACCTTCCCAATCCAAAATTCCTTCTCTCTTTCTCTCTCTCTCTCTCCCTCTCTCTCTCTCTCTCTTTCCTATATAAATCCTCAGGAAAAACATTGTCAAGTATACTCAAATGAAAAAAACTGAAACGTAGATTATCGAATCATGAGAATTTTTGTCGAAATTGTACTGAAGTTTAATCATTGAATTCGACTGTGTAGTAAATAGTTCAATGGTTATAGGGATAGACGATATTAAAAGTATAATTAAAGTGTATTTGTCTATGGATGTTCCATTGAACGTTCAACATTTTTTTTGGTCCTTGTTGTTGTGTGTGCTTGGGATTGATGTTGGATTTGGATTTGTGCCAAAGTATATAAAGAAGAGGGACACACAAAAAATTGTATTATACAACAGGAATTTAGGGAAAATTTTTGAAATGTGTGCATCCGTTAAAGTTCCTCGGGTTCATTTTTTCATTATTATTATTATGATTGCGCAAAATAAAAAGGGAAAGGAAAACGAGAGGTGATCGATCAGTACAATTTGCTCCTACTTTCAACGTTATCTGTACATCTGAAGAAAATATATTTGTGTGTATTTTTTTGTTGGTTGTCAACAGTTTTGTGTGTCTGTGTGTCATCTTTTATGGGAGAGAAAGGAGGATGTGGATGTGGATGTGATGATCATTTGTTGTTAAGAGACGATTGATTTATCAAATATGATTACTCGTTAGTGCAGCGTGTAGGGTAACTTGAGGCTGAATTGGGCAAACATTAAACCCTGCTCCTTTCCATCCATAAATTTATTTTACCAAAGTTTGACATATTTTTATTGGCAACGTGACATGAATTTCACTCAAAGGCTCTCACCACAGACCACAAACCACAATCACTCTCTTTCGTTTTTTGTTGTCACTACAGTTTACAGTTGCTTTCTCACGTTCAGAGTGAGTTGGAGCTCGCCTTTCTCTCATAAATGGCCATAGAATAGAACAGATTTATCCTTTGCTCAGATCATGGAGAATTGAGAGAGACTCATCTAGAATATCCTTTTGCCTTTTACAATAAATAACAATTAAGATTTAATGGAGTCGTTCCCACATCTTGTTGAATAATTTTAGTTGGTTGTTGGTTCGTTGGTACAAAAAAAAAAAAAAATGTAGAGTCAAGGAACGGATTATTAAAGATTGATGCACTTGAACTGGCAATTATTGCAGTTCCACGTCTTATTTATGACTTTGTTACCCATTTACATTCACATTCACTCCATGAATTACGCTTTTTACGCGTCTGCTTCATTTTTTTGTGACAGTTTTCAAGGATTATTGAACTCATTCAGATCATATACCGCTTCAGATATATACATAAACACGATCATGTTTTTTGAATGAATTTCTCAGAGGGACGTTTAGAATTTCCTTTTCCCTTCAAAACAAAATTTGGAGAAGCAGAAATCCTACATTAAATTTTCACCATCTGTATATACAAAATATTGAGAAAAATATTAAAAAAGATTATACTTGAACGCTTTTTTTGCCTCGAGTGTTATTTTTGAATGGGTTTCAAGCAACAAAAAAAAGTGATGGAAACAAATGGTAGATTTTCGGGGGGGGGGGGGGTGCTTTCTGTATTTTATCTGTGTATTTTTCATTCTACACGTTGTTTTGGAGACGGACGTTTTAGGCTTGAGAATGGAAATAACTGAATGAGGATTCACATGGAGAATTCGAATGGAGAAGGGAGAACCATTTATTTTGATGGAACAAAACAAGGAAAGGAATGAGAGAGAGAGAGAGAGAGAGAAAAGGAAAGTCTAAAAGATCTGGACAGGCTGACGATGAGACAGAGAAAGTTGGACAGCCTGATATTAGAAAGAAAATTCTATGAGACAAAAATCTAAAATACAAAACAGAGAGAGAGAGAGAGAGAGAGAACCGTCTCAATTCTCAATGCATTTCTTTTAGTCCTCAAGGAGTTTTTCTATTGGACAAAAAGAAGCAAAACAGAGTGGCAGAGAAATAGGGAAAATGTGAAAATGTGAAGAGAATAGAATAAAAATAAATATAAAAAAATGGTTGGGGGAGAAGAAGAGAAGAATGATAAACGTGCTGTTCGTTGTAATGGAAGAGGATGTTGGCCAAGTAGAGTTGGAGTCATAATCGTAATCGTAACGTGGATCGCATGTAAATTGCAAATATCTTTAGAATGTAGAATGGGCAATAAACAATGTGGGCATTTGAAAACAAACAATTCCAAACTTTCACATCCATTCGTCCTGTCAGCATTTTTGAAATACATTTTGTAGTACACTTTTTTTTAACTAAAAGTCTTGTGAGGACTCTTATAATAATATTTTACAAACACATACAAGAATTTCCTCACTTTCTTTTTTATACACAATCTCCTTCCACACACAAACACAGAGACACTTGTATGTGTGTTCCGTCATTTCATTTCCATGAAATTCTTGTACTAAAATGAAGGAATTTCACATTTCCCCAAAACTCTTCCCTTGGAAGAATATGCAAAATGTAACTTTTCATTCATTATTTCAAAATGACACTTGAAATTAATTTTTCATTATATTCGCCATTCGCCCAATAGCAGGAAAAGTTTTGGACTTTTGTCCAATGGACTAATGTCTTAACATTTCTACTGTAAAGTTTGAACTGGTCTTCAAGGAGATGTTAACAAAACGTGACGACTTTTGGCTATTGACCAGACACTCATTTCCTTTTTATGTGCATCAACATAAAGGACTTTACTCTCATTATTCATGAGTTGCCCTGAATTAATTTCCCAGCAGCCTGTAATATTTTCACATGATTCATTCATTTTTGAAAATTGTTTAAATTTTAATTTCAACACTCAACTTGCACATATATTTGAATACAGTCGAAAATTGAACAGTGTTAATTTTGTCACATCAACAATTCTTTAGGGAAATGAAAAACAAAGGAGAAGAAAAAATTGTCACAAAATATTTGAGTGCAAATTAAATCTCTCTCGTGGTACTGGAATACCAAATGGTAATTGTAAATTGATTGTGAGATTCCGCGTTTGTCTGCAGATATAGATTGAAAAAAAGATGATTCAGGGGAAATAAATGAAGTTTTTTTTTCTTTACTTTCTCTGTGTGACAGATTTCTGGGAAAACGGACAAGAAGATATATTGGAATGTGGAGGAACGGGATTGAAGGAGCTTGTGAAAGAAAGAAATCTCTTCAGTTTCTCTAAGATTGAAAGAATAAAATAAGGAATTGGAAACTTTATTGCAAAGGCATACAAGCAAAAAAAACGCTTGATTGTCATTTCGATCCTTTTTCAGCTTCGCATTCACAGACTAAATCTCGTCTCCAAAACTCCAACTTCAACGTCCTCAACGCACATCCCCAATCCAAATAAGTGAGAAGCAAAAAACGCAAAAGGGAAAGGAAGAAAGGGAAGAAGTATCAGTGAAAGAAGAAGAAGAAGAAGCAAAAGAAAAGAGTTTTGGCCTTCGAGTCATCCCGGATGTTCAATATTCCATTGTGATTGCTACAATGTGTACACACAGCTATTGTGCTCATCAAATCGGTAAATATATACAGATATAAAGACGCCAGTTTAATTTCAAATATGGCCATTCCTAATTCTCGTCAGTACCTATATATTTGTTTTGTACAATAATGTCTAACTGTCTTACCACGTCCATCCAATAAAATCCTCCCCCCCCCCCCTGTGACATTGACCTTTATCATATTCCCATTCCAAAGAAACCTCCATGAGTAATTAAGCAATGACCTTTTTCTCTTGATTATTATACTACAATCAAACTATCAATATGTCAACTTTATTTCTCGACACTCCATCACGAATCCCGATTTACAGTATGTAAGATATATCCACAGATACTATTTTTTTTATAGAATGAACTAAAATTATTATTCCCATTTCATTTCACATAACATTAACCATCAATTTCCTAATCTTTGGTTCAAATGTGAGGAAAATACTCGTGGTAAATTTGTCTTGGGATTCCACATAAAAGTTTCTTGTGGAAAGGGAAAGTGAAAGGGAGATTTGTTTTATGGGCAAGTAATTACACTTAATCCACCCCACATGTTCCCCCATTACTGTATTAATGTCCCATCATCATATCAAAATGAACCGCAAAGAAATTCTCAATCCTTTTTTTTTTTTTGTCTATATACCTACATTTTGGTTTTACCTTTTCTACGAGTTATTGAGCAAACTTAATTTCACCGACAATTTCACTTGTGTGATCGTGATATTTGTTCACACGAAATATGTATATACCCATAAAAAAACAGGGAACACCAAATATTTGGCTTGTCTTTAGTATTACTAGATTGGGAAAACTCTCTCATTCTCATTTTCCCCGGTGTAAGCCAAGATTTATTATAGATTTAGAGAGAACACGTATAATGAAAGAAATTGAAAGTATTATTTGATCCCTCCATGATGTTTATCACGTTGTTTGAATGAGTCCCATTTTCAATTTGTAATTTGTCGTAATGACATTTAAAGTCAATGATTGTGGTTCGTGTGGAAGTGGAAGGAAAAGGTTAATGGCATTTAAATATACTCTGTCATCAGAATGTATCCGTAATTGTAGGTACATAGTGATAGCAATTGAAATGGGTCGTATGTGTCACCCCATTGGAAATTGAATTGAATTTCATCATTCACGTTGTTCTGGTTCTGGTGATGAAATGATAAATGACACAGTCATTATGATTTTGATTACTTGACGTTAAAACCAGCAGCTGTCGGTATCCTCGGAATCAATTCCCAAAACCGCATTCACCAAAAGTCATCAGACTCTCTCTATTTTGTCTTTTTGGACATTGGAAACGTTTGTAATTGCAATCCATAGCAATCATAATTATATTATTCTTAATTGTAAACGAGAGGTAGAATCAGAATCAGTAGGGAAATGAAAATGAAGACAGAGTTTTTGTGGGTACATATTCAACAAGAAGTTTATTCATTTGACTCGCTGTATTTAATTTAACTGCACTGCAAGAGCAAGAGAATTTAGCAATTCCCAATCACCATGATGACAATCCGTTGACGAGTTTATACTGGAAATTCTCGAAATCTGTACAAACACAAACACACACACACACATTCTCATTTCATTTTATGTCATCTCGTTTTTCTTTACGACTTTACATCATCAAGAAACTGTTGAGTTTTCAATGTAGATTTTTTTTAAATTCAAATTGGAATATGAATTATTTGTATTTGTATTTTGTATTGCAACCTGGAAATTGTGGAGTCCACAATGATTTTTTTCTTCCTGCCGTGACTAATCGGATTATTACAGTACAAGTATAGGTACGTTTTCTACATCATCGTATCCCCGTGTCACATGGGTTTTGATGAGGGAAAATATAAGATGAGAGTGGAGAAGAGTCTAATGACAATGACAGCCATCATATTTTATATGCTCATTCCATTTCATCGCCCGTATTTAAAAGTGAAAGCACTCTACAGTAAAAGGTTCAAAAATGCAACTTTGTACATACACAAAAAACGTTTTCGGACAGAAAACTTTTCGGGTCTTTGGGAAATCTACAAGCCGTGTCACACACACAACCACAGACACGCTCCATCCAATTTAATTAACTTGAACTTTAAAACTTGACGGTGACGGTCCTGCAAGTCTCATCTGTTAATGTAAAGGGATTTAGGGATTTAGGGTACAAATAATGATGATGTGGAGATGATGGAAATAGAAATGAGGGAAAGTTTTAGATTTTTGCGACGTGGGAAAGTGGATTTTTTTTTTATCATCATTATTAAAAATTGGAAAAATTCTTTCTCTTCTCCAGATGAAGATAGACGAAAGACAAAAGTCTGCTCCTGCATAAGAAATGATTGTAGGTGTACTAAAAATTTGCATTTGATATTGTTGTTACAGTTGATTGTCTATCGACTTGGAGACTCGGAACTCAAGTGGACCCTTAAAAATTCAAAAGGCCTTGAAGAAGAGTAACAACAGTGAAGACAAAATGATCATCACATTGATATTCCTTTTGGGGAGCTGTCGAGTCTTTTGGCTTGGAAGTGAAAGCTCTTTGGGTTTTGGCCCATTGAATGTGATGGGGACTTCCGCTCCATTGTCCCACAGTTCAAACTATGACTATGAAATCACATCAACTTCCCCTGAACCACCCGAGGACAACAATCTCCTCAACTACTCGGATGATATGATGAGTGTGATTGTGGATGAATTAAAGATGAGCGATGTTGAAGAGTCATTGATGGACTGGAATTCCAGTAGTTTGTCCGCAAATGAAACTTTCTATAGTGATGATGGTTCAAATTCCACATGGATTCGGAGAAGATATCGTTCGGATTATCCCGTCCTTCGAGATCCACTCGTCGTCGTCATCCCCATCACAATCATATTCGCTCTCATCCTTCTAATTGGTTTAGTCGGGAATATCAGCACGTGTATTGTGATTGCCAGGAATAATTACATGCACACTGCCACCAATTACTATCTTTTCAGTTTGGCCGTCTCGGATCTTCTTCTCCTCGTATCCGGGCTCCCTCAAGAAATGTACCTGACCTGGCTCAAATGGCCCTATATTTTTGGAGAGTACTTTTGTGTGATACGAGGACTCGCCGCGGAAACATCTGCCAATGCCACAGGTATGTATCGTACCCCTTACTCAACAATCATAATAATAATAATAATAATAAATACTGTCCTTAAATCCTTACATCGGAATCAGTATATTAAGAAAATGCACCCTTTAATCTTTTACATCTCTTTCCCACAGTCCTCACAATTACAGCTTTTACTATCGAACGTTTTGTGGCAATTTGCCATCCGTTACGATCTCACAAGTTGTCGCAATTGTCCAGGGTCATTCGACTCGTTCTAGCCATCTGGATTCTCGCCCTCACTCTCGCCCTCCCTCAAGCTGCCCAGTTCGGCGTCATCAATGAAGTCAGTTCTTACTTTTATATACCATACATTTGCTTTTGCTTTATTAATGGGCTTTTTAAAAAGTTAAATTGTACATACGTTCACCGATAGCGTCTAAATGCAATGCAAGGGAATTTGTGAGCATTTGTGGCTTCTGTTTTTTTTTACGTATTTGCTAGTGCAAATTTGTACATTTTTTGCCTCATTGCCTTTCTCCTGCTTGATTCTGTTGGCTGTACAAGGAAAAGGGAAAGGTAAGGAGAGAGAGAGAGAGAGATAAGAAAATATATATTCTCTCTTCTTTCACATTTTACACGTCCTCCTCGTACATTTTCCTTGTTGCACATATGGGAATCGCAAGTGTTTGGGCGGAAGCATGATGATAAATTTCTATTGTGGATTCGATGGCACATTAAACGTTGGCCCTTGGTTTAGTAGTTTATCTGATGGCTGGATAGGTTTTTCTTTCGTTAAAGGAAGAAAGAATCTCACGTTGTGGTGGTGTGTTGGTTGTTGTTGTTGTTGGTATTTTATTCCCTCCCTCATTTTATCTCCTTTGGCCCGTCGAACATCCAGACAGATTTACGATCACATTCCCTTGTTTTTTTTCCTTCTCTTGTCTCACTTTATTCTTCCCTTGTTTGTTGTGAGTTTCTCCCATCCATTTCTTGTTGTTTTCCTCCAGTTTTTCTCTCTCATTGGCTGTGTCTGTACTGTAGCATGTGTGCGAAAATCATGGAAGTACAATATAAAAAATACAAATACAAATACATACAAAAACATCTCTCAGTACAGAGTACAAATAGGATTCAACAGTCATGTACAAAAGTCTCTACAGCTACACTCTGTAGAGACTTTCCATCTACTCCGTTCAATTTATCAATTTATTGATGGTGTGAAGATGACCCATGTAATGGCTTCACTCAATCAAATCCCATCCCAATTGACATTTCTATATATATAATGTTTGTAAAGTCGTCACCACGAGGAATTCGTCCGAGTCAGAATCAAATGAATTATACTTATATGTATATTTTTTGACATCATTCTCTTCATCTAAAGCTTCACTGGATCTGGATTTGGATTCAGTTCGAACCTGTCATTAACACGACTTTTTTGGTGAATAATACTCAATTTTCTCCTCGTTTGCATAGTGCGGGAAATGCACTCGAGTGTGTTAACTCTCACGCTTGAAGCCCCGCTCATGTTCATATGTTTCATTCAATTTAATTTACTATACATACTTATACTCGATAAGAATTCCAATGAGACTGTGAGCGACGGCAAATTACAAAGGATTCGAATTTCGAATGTTTTAAAGCCATGGGAATATTAACGGGAAATATACAGACGAATGCTTGATGAGTGATGTGGAAATTCTGTGTAATTCGTTCAAGTTTTCGAATTGGAAACCAACTTGATGTTGAGAATGTTCCGATTTGTGATCAAGATGACGATGGCGATGACGACAACAACAAAATAATTACCCTCTCTCGCTGTTGCTGTTTCTGTTGCTGTTGTTGTCGATTGAAATCTCGCCGGTATTTGTTTTTTTATTGTAAATCCTTAATGAAACTCACTCCTCTTCAGCTCCTGGCCATTACTCATTACAATTGACAAAGTACTTTTACGACTAAACATTTTGCTCGTGGGTTTTCTCGTAGTTTGATGAATTCTTTGACATATTTAATTGAATTTTGGATTCGGTAATTTTCATGGTTATAATGTTCTACACATATTTGTGTGCGTGTTGCGTGTTTGTTTACAGATATTTCCAATCTTTTATCTACGCAGAATTCTATCAAGTATTATGTCGACATTGAAAATCTCTCTCATTTTGAGTTTGGTTTGAATCATCTGAGTTGCGAGAGCAGAGAGAATTCCTCCAATTCTATACAGCAGAAACAAATCATTTTTCCAACTACATATATATATATTATGTATTTTCTTGTAAACTGTTTCTAACTTGTGAATGTGATTGACTCGATTCTCAGTCATGTTACGCAACAACTGTAATTGAAATCATGGAACTCTACACAAATCTCTATACAATTGCAGGATACGACGACAAGTCTCATTAGTTTCCCATAGACATCGACAAAACGAGTTAAGTACGACACAAAAAATTCAGATTTTAGTAAAGAAACTGTAGGAATTTACAAGGAATTGACGTTTTGCTTATGGCTTTCCCCGTGGTGACCATGCACCATGGTACTTAAATGTGAAATGCTATAGAGTTGTTTCGGTAGTTTAGAGCCTGAGAAAGAGAAAGAGACACCATTAAGGAGAACTGGGAAATGAACAAGACATCAAAGCAAAAAACTGTATTGTGTAAGATTTCGTAATGGAGAGATTTCTCACGCTTGACTATGGAGAGCTAGAACCCGAATGAAAATCCGTGTGTTTGGAGTTTTGAGTACTTTTGAGCCGCTGGCTCAAAGCCACCCACACAAACATAAGTGTGCATTTTTCAACAATTCTCTCAAGATATCTGTATGTAGAGCGTTTGTGAATTTCCGTGTTTTCAGACCCACTCCTATTCTTGTCTTGAATTTCCATGTGAGCTGCAAAGGAAGTGTGTTTGAAATGTTTGAAAGTACTGCGAATCAGGATTTAAATTGAGGATGGCAGACGCCGCGGCAGAGGATGACGAAATAACACGTGGGATTTTTACATTTAAATAAATTGGAAATTCTTTCCATAGGATGAAACAAACAAAAGACATTTTCAATAAAAAATTCCATTGAGGAGAGGAGAAAAGGCGAGGGAGAGAAAGTAGCGTAGCAAGCAGAGTAAATAAATGGTCTTTGTCTCAAGTAATTAAATCTCTAGGAAAGGACTTTAATTTGAACTCAAAACGTATACAAAACCGGAGACTTGAATTTTGGTTGTTTCTGGCTGGTTGAGGTCTCACCGATTCATCAAAAGCCTTTTGAACTGGAATCATTTTGTGTCGACATTGATGTTGATGTGGATGGGTTTGAAAGAGACTGAAACTGGAACGATTTCCCTTCTGCCGTTGGCATGAAACATTGAGGAAAAACAAGGGCGAGAAGTGAAAGTCCCAAATTCGAAATCCCTAACAGTCTTCCACACAAAAACGGATCAGAACTCAATTTGGTACATTTCATTCATTCATTCATTTATACGGGGTTTTTTTTTGTTTTTGTTTGTGGTCGTCTTTCTACAACAAAATCATACATTACACATATCCATGTGTAAAGTGGAGATTGTTTCAGATCTCAAATAAATTCAATCGATATACCAGCAAAACTCAAGTAAACATGTTCAAACCGCGTGGGTAACCTCATTTTTTTATAAGCATTTCATGTCTCATAGGATTCTCAATGTCCCTTCTCTCTTGTTGTATTTATAATTATATTAAAAGTCACCATTAAAAAGCCCATAAGCTGCAACGAGGAAATCACTTTTTCGTCTACTTTTAATGAATTAACATGAATTAACATGAATTTTCTGTGTCTATATCTGTATACAAAGAAACTCCATTGCATTTTATTGGTTTTGTGTCTGCTCAATGCTTGAAGAGCCAAATGCATGTATTGCGAATGCGAATGCAAATGCAAAAGCTAAACAATTTTTTTTCAAACGTTTTACTTTTCCCCGTGTACGATATAAAATCATTTGTAAATTTTCCATGAACATAAAAATCCTAAATGTATATCAAGGCAATTGGCAATTCGAGCATGTTTACACAAAAGCGGATAATCCTAGTTTATAAGCGGAAAATCCTGGATTTTTTTTTCGGGGGGGGGGGGTGTATTTTTGTGAGATTGGAGATTGGGAGATTGTGAGAGGAAATGCTTTCAATGTGAAATATGAATGATATGATAATTATAGGAATAGTAAAAACGGTGAGGATTCTAATGGATTTATTATATACAGGAACAAAATGGGAAGGTGTTGATTGAAGGCGCCTGGTGCACCATAAAGCGAACAATCATCCCGTATGCATTTCAAATCTCCATCTGCGTCTTTTTCGTCATTCCAATGACAATCATCACAGCACTCTATGTTCTCATCGGTCTCAAACTCCGAAGGACTCGTGGACCAAATCGAACCAACCATGAGCTCTCCGTCGAACCTCGCAATACCAACAACAGGCATTCCCAAAGTCATGTCATTCGCATGCTGGGTAATAAAAATATCCTCACATTCTTTTTTATTATTATATCTATATTCTATATCTAATCCCACAAGTTCATTCACCACAGTCAGTAGCAAACCATTTCTTTTCATTCATTCACATTCCCCCTATCAGCCCCTTTTAATGATTGTTTACTTTTCTTCCTCTCTCCTTGGAATTCCATTTGCATATTAAATCAGAGAAGCATCAATTCAATCCTTTATCCACATGGATAATTTATCTGTATCTGTAGATACGGAATTACAACTCTGACATCCCCCCCAAAAAAATGTCCAAATTTCCTACATACTATCGAATCATGAAAATGAACAGACTTGCATACATAAAAAGTCCCATAACACACACAGAAAAATACAGGATTTTTTTTTGTCTAATCAACATTAGAGAAAATGATGGGAAAACATTGGAAGGAGAGCTTCAAATGATATCTGTACATATTTTTCACTCCCATTACAGATATTATTCGGTTTTTGCCAGAGGAAAATTATACTCTTTGCATGTGGGCATTGCGCAAATTACATTTTTTTTTCTTTTTTGTATGTCAAGATTTGAGAATTTATTTTTGTGATGATTCCATGATTCGTTTGAGACATATGGGGAAATAAAGGAATGACGACGATACGCCATTGACCTCTAAAGAAAATTAAATTTAGGGGATGGAGAGAATCAGAATCCTCCAAATGAGATATTTTTCCAAGCTATATATACGATATATTGGGAAACAAAATAATCAACATCATCATTGAATGGAATATCGAATGTCTGTGGCTGTATTAGCTGTCTTCAGGATTCCTTGCTCCTTGTGTGCGTTCATTGAATAATTGGGAATTTATGATTATTATCTTTTGTCTTTCTCGTTGAGAATGTGGATTGTGGAAGTGGGAATTCTTGTTCAGAATAAACATATTTACAGAGAGGTCGACGATTTTCCTGCATGTTTACTGTCTACATAGAGACATATAGACTTTCGTCCATAATTTTTTTCTTTTTGAGAGGAGTAATTGAAAAGTTCTGCATTCTCTGTGAAGGAAGAAGAGAGAGAGAGAAAGAAAAAGTTGATTTGGTTTATAAATAACAAATTACAATCTTTAGAGGGAGAAAGAGGAAACGGGCCTAGACATGAACAGCATCATTAGTCTCCTCATAAACCAAAACAACAACATGATTCCTTCGCTTTTACTCTAAATTCAACAGTCAACTCGTTGACTGTTGTATAGTTTGAAGATTGGGATTTGTTTTTCTCTATAGCTATCTATATCGTTGAATATTACCAGTTGACTTCATTTGTTTCTCCCTTTTCTCTCCTTATTTAGAGTTTTCCCGTATCGAGTAATGGATTTTTACGGTTATCTCATGTACATTTGGAAGTTGGATTCCTTTTCTTTTTTCTATATATAGTTTTCATTTCCATGTCATTGAGCTCTGAGCCAGAAAAAAATGGCTTTTCCTTCTCTCTCTCTCTCATGTTGTTTTC
This sequence comes from Gisinianus flammeolus, assembly GCA_034699125.1. Lineage (NCBI taxonomy): Eukaryota > Metazoa > Arthropoda > Collembola > Symphypleona > Katiannidae > Gisinianus > Gisinianus flammeolus. Next base: position 19,600 of record JAIUND010002584.1, read on the forward strand.
CCTTTCGACATCCTACTTTATACTCTGTGAATCTTCATTCCACATAATGTTTTAAAAAACATGGATCAAAATTTGTTGTCTCCCTCATATAGAAATGCTGTTTGGAACAAGAAAAGAAGTAATGAGACATTTTTTGAGCATTGGACGTTTAATGAGGCTAAAAGTTCTGCTAGGTCTGCTGCAGCTCTTACTGCATCTAATTTTGCTAGACTTTGTAAACATCTCGATTGGAAATTTCATGAGGAAAAAGTAACAACCTCTCCCGTTCATTTCCTTTCTCTCTCTCACACACACATTCCATTACATTTTATGACTCACTGAAAATCTTACAACACACGGAGAACAAAAGGAGAACGGAACGTGTAAAACTATAACGTGTAAAAGCTTTGCAACTTCCGCAGCTACTTATCTCACTCTCCAGCCTTTTCTTTTCATTGCACCATTACATCTGTATTACAAGGACTAAGGACGGATTTTTAATCCTCCTCGGATCAATATTTTTCCAGTCAATTTCCTTTCGGATTTTAAGAACAAATTTTTAAAAATAAAAATTCAAAAGGCAAAAAAACTCGTGTTGTTTGAAATGAAGACAAATCTATTGAGAGTTGAGACTGGACGGGAAAGAATTTGGGCAAGCGATAAATCTGTCAATTGCCGGTATAAAAATTGGGATAATATCAGAATGAACTGAAAACTGATTCACAAAAATAAAATAAGGAAATTTAACAACTTTCCAAGTTTTAGTCTTCCACATATCTTTTTTCACCCCTTTACCTTTTCCGACTCTTCTTTTACTTCATGGGAGGTTTAAATTCTGAAATGCTCTGCAATTGTAACTGGTTCTGATCTGATACTGACGGCATATGGAGATTTATGGCTGAGAATTTACGATTTTCTTTGGTTACATTTGAGAATCCTTTTGCATGTATATCGACAGCCGATCCCATTTCGGAAATCTGAATGAGAGAAAATGTAGATCAGCTGTTAAATTCCATTTTTTTTTTGTTGCAAAAATCCCTGAATTTGAGAATTTAAATTTGTCTCTGTTTTCAATGATGACTTTTCATAAGCAGTATTGGCATTACATCAACTGGGTTTTTGTGTTGAAGACGTTGAACTTGAAAAAAGAAATTGACCAGAAATTACTGACGAGTATGTATGTGAAAGACTCATATTAGTGGAGAAGTTAAAGTTTCGAAGAGGACACAGATTTAATAGTATAAGTATGTATTTAAAAAAAATTATATCTATTGGCTGGTTGGGTGAGAGTGTTTGAGATGAAATTTTGTGAAATTTACATTTTGGCAAGGATTGAAAAGGTCATTTGTCTTATTTTGACATGGCACACACCGTATATAAATATCGATTTTGGCAACTTGCATTTGTTGGGGACGGTTTTATAGCCTTTTATTTTCACATTGGGCGGACATATCTATGTGGGGCATGAAGTCGTGCCAGTAATAATTATTTTGAACACAGAAATAGTAGGAGGAAAATAATTTTATTAATCTCGAATATAGTCACCACCAAGTTCAATACATGTCTCCCATCTGGACTGTAAGTCCTCTATACCCTTCAAAAAAAATGATGAAGTTTTCGAGTGGGTGCAGTTTCAGAACCTTCAATTTTTGAAAGTCCACTCCTCGTGTCCCTTAGCCTTCAATAATTCAGCCGATTCTTGATATTCACAATACACTACGTCTTATCCTCTCGTACTGCTAGAAATATCAGAAGAATCGGT
>JAIUND010002585.1:0-21340 GCA_034699125.1 Gisinianus flammeolus
TATATATTTTATTATTATTATTATTTTTATTATTATTATTTTTATTATTATTATTATTATTATTATTATTATTTCCCGGCTACTACTGCTAACGAGGAACTGGGATCCAATGGGAATTTGAATGAGCGAGAGAAGGAAAAGGAAAAGGAGGGAACGAGAACGAGTGAAAGTGAGATGGAAGCCAAGTGCATGTGGTGCGTAAACATTATGATTATGTATTATGATAACTTATCTGGATTCTGGATGATGATGAAGGGAACGTGGAAACAACAACAAGAACGATTTTTCATTCAGGGGAATCCTTAGAAAATCCAAATTCGTTCATACAGAAGACAATTGTGTTTGTGCGTATAAGGAAAATGAGGTTCATAATTTACATGGTGAATTCAACATTGCCAGGCGAAAAATTAATCCGGGAGAGTCTCCGAGAGTCCGAGAGTCCAGTTGGAAATTAGAATGAAGGGAATAATGAAAATGAAAATGAAAATGAGACTGCTGAACTGTAAGGCTTCTTTTTCTCTCTCGGTGGATTTGATTTTGGTTTTGGTTTTGGTTTTGGCTTGTGTGCCAAATTTTGTATGGACAATGGACAATGGTCGATGTGGATGTGAATGGGGAATTGACAATTGGGGAAACCCTATTCGAATTTCCTGACGAGCCCTATGGATCTGAATAGAAATAATAATATTGTGTAAAAAGTATAGCGATAATTGTTATGAGCACAACCATTAGTTCATTTATCACCGAGTTTGCATCTGGACGTACTTTACCATTTACCATTATATCACACATGTCCGTTGGTCCGTTCTGTCCAGACCGGATCTATATCTTTATTTGTTTTGTTCTGAGTCTGATAATGATAATGATGATGTTTGGACGATGGGGAAACAAAAAACGTCAATTGTATGTACAAGGATTTCTAGCGTATATTCTTTGTTCGTCAGCAATGCTGACTCAGCATATATTCCATTCCCATTTTTGTTTCATCCCACATCTTTTTTCCCCCATTTCTCGACGACATATCCAAATAATAATGATAGTTTGCGATATTTGCACGATGAAAAGCCTTTCAATTTCGATATGAATGTGCTTTCCATTTGTCCTAGGAATTCAATTCGTTTATTTTCGGATGAATACCTACATGGCAGAACAAGAAACCCGGGGAATATTCTGTACAATCTCTTCCGTTTTGTGTTTGAAATTCCCAAATTCTCAAATGTTCAAATATAAATATATAAATACTTTCCAATCAGAACAACTCAATGCAATCTTTGCTTGAGTCTGTTGTCCGTACAGAATGCAAATACACACAGAGTTTTTCTCCGTTTCCCACATAGAAATAGAAATGGCAGAGCTTTACAAACACAAAATATGGGGAGACCTTGTCAACATTCAAAAGAATAAATAAAGATTTAGTGGGGGTGTTTTTGTGGTGTGTAATGTAATGTGATTCTGTGGATTTGTGCTGCAGAAATTCTCATCGTCAGACATTCACACACACACACAAAATGTGCAATTTCTTTAGTTTCTCCTTCTTTTTCGTCTTCGTTGCTGGTGAGAGTCTGAGAAATGACGAGTGCAACTCATAAAATATCTTACATGTAAAATGTATACGGCGGACTAAAAATAGTAAATAGTTGTGTGGGAATGGAAAGAGAATTCTCAACAGAGTGGTTTGAGTTGAGTGTTTGGAATGTTTTGTTATGAATTGCCAATACTTTTTTTTATTGAAGGCATGCAAAAACTATCATTTGTATTGATTTCATTCATTTTTGTTTTTGCAACCAAAATAGCAATTGAAGCCAGATGGAATGATTTTACTGTTGAGAGTTTTCTTGTAAACATTTAACGACACAAAACAGAGGAAATATCTTTAGCTTTAGTTGTGGAGTTGTGTGGTTTTCAATGGAAGTGGAGAATAGAAAAAAATCTGTTTCTCTTTTTTTTCCCCCACAAAAATAACCTGAAATTTCCTCATGAACTTCTACAGGATAATACGATATGCATTTGAGTTGAAGGTTGAAGCAAAGGAAATATCAAACAAGCATTTTTTTTCCTGTTTGAACTGTTTGCTCGTTAGGAAAGTCAAAGATTATTCTGATAAATGTGCGATGGAGTTGAGGAATAAAATAAAATGGGGAACCTTCCCAGAAAAACGAAGAAGAAGAGAAAACTGTCGGTTGTGAGTGGAAATAATTGATTTCCTATGGATTCTCAGATGCTGAATTGCCATATTTATCAAATATCTGAAGATTCAATCGGGACATTGGGAAATCGGGAAATCTCCCATTTGCAATCTCAAATCTACGGTTGTCGACGCGGAATAATAACAATGTGGCCGTTGCCATTATCTAAGAAATATTTGCAATTTACTGACGCGCTTAACATTCATTACCTATGCATAAGATAATAATGATTTCCCTCCTTGACTTCCCACATGTTTCCATGTTTTTCATGCTTCTCTTTGGTGTAAAACCGACCAACTACCAACAACCAACTACCAACTACATCGCTTACACACAGATTAACATCTAGGAGTTCACATTCGAGTTGAACCTCAATGAATCACAAGGATTTTTTTTTGGGTAGTAAACTTGAATAGTTTTCACAGCTGTTTGTTCAGTCTCCCACCCCATTTTCATCCCACCCCAACTCACAATGTATTCATTGCATAAGATACGTTCGCACATCATGCATCATGCACTTTCACACGCACATTGTGAGTTGATTTTTTGGGTGGTGGTGGGAGGGGAGTAAAGATGCCCATTTCGTTGCCCTTTGAAGTGAAGTGAAGGGACGATCTGGCTTTTATAAGGTTTATAAGGCGATCTGGAAAATGAAAGAATGGAATATGAAATGAAGAGCGGAAGCAAAATGCGCTTTCTCACCCTAATAAATTTGGCAGTTTTTTCATCTTGAATGCTGTCCTGTCGCCGATGGAGTCGCGTGCTCCTGTTAGCGGATGAAGATCCTGCTACTGGTCTCTGGTTCATTAGGAAGTCGTCAGCACTTGTTGACACTCTTCTTCGTCCACCACATTCCCCACACTTTCTCCTCCTCCTTCTCTTCCTTCTTCTTCTTTCTTATTCCACTGATGGAGACAGAGAGAATATCCTTGCGATTTGATTTTTTAGCTTAGACTCGAGTCTTTATCGTGTTCGTGTTTATCTCGTGTCTTCAAGTCAACCCGAATGGATTTCATTTCCCAATTAATTGGAGCAACCACAATGAGTTTTCCCTCACTTTTAAGTCAGCACTTGGATTTTTGATTTTTGGATTTAGAAGAGGATTTTTTAAAAGATTTGTTCAACTTTCACTTGAGAGTCGATGTCAAAGTCAAAGCCCATATGGAACTGACAATGAGAAAACTTTCACTGTTTCCATCATCAAACAATGGGAACTTTTTTTTTTACAACTTTTACAGTTTGCCTTTGCTATCAATGAGCTAAATATACAAAATATACAGCCCAATTACAAATGTTAGTCTTTGATTTTGATTTTTTAACCGGGAAACCAGTCGAGGGCCGTTTTGTTTTGTATTTATAATTCTTTTTTCGAACTGGGACTTGGAAATTCTTTTGGATTTTGTGTGGAAACGACTCTGATTTTGATTTGTTTTTGCTTCTTAAAGTTATTTGTTTTAAGCTTATTACTTGTACGAAGCTTAAATAGTTTACCACTCCTAATTAATTTCGGATCACGAGAATTGAGAAATTCAAGTTTGTGCTTGCCTCGAGTTCAACTCTACTAATTGTACATTACATGTAAAATTACTGTGTGGATGAGAATGTGTAGACATTCAAATTTGTTCAATCTGTTCATCTTCATTGGACATGGAAAAGGAAATGGAAATATAGCGGAGCTCCGTGTCAATTGTCAATTGTCAGTGTTGGCTTTGAACGTGCGTGCTTTCAATTCATTTCATGGGATTTGGGGTTGCACAGAGAAACGCTTGAATAATCCTTTATCGTCCGTTCGTGTTTCCTTTCTTCTCTTTCTCCTTCTTACTTTGTCTTGGTTGTTGTGACTGGGTAGTTTTTTATTTGATGGGAGAGTTTGTGCATGGACGTGAAGATCTAAATGCTTCTCAGATGTAAAGCAGCATTTGTCCACTTATCGTTAGCCTCTCAACCTGCCGTGATACCACTTGTGTTTGGGTTTGTGTGTGTCTGTTCCTTCCCTTTCCTCTTTGATCGTCCGTTGGTTCTATAAAGCGAAAGCGAGTTCCGGAGGACTCATAACAGTAAAAGTAACATTGAGAATCACTCGAACATTAACAAGAATGAGATTCATTTGGAGTCAAGAACCGAATTCCAAGAGCACATTAACTCAAAGAAAACCCGCCGTTTATGTCTAATGAACAAGGAATTCTTTGGATTCGGGATGTGGAATATTCAGGTAATGGGGGCTTCCTTTCAAAGTTTTCCCTTGTGTGAGGAATCCTCCGTTTTCGGAGTGGTGGTGTTCCGGAGGCGATGAGGATGACTCCACTGAATGTTGGTTGGGGGATGGTTGATAATAAATGATGGCGGAAATGACAGTGTGAGTCCTCTTTGTCGTGGTAGTTGCAGAGAGAGAGAGAGAGAGACAGTTTAGGTAAATGTTTGGCGGTTAAGACTGAGAGTGCCCCTGAGACGGACGTCTGAGAGGGATTGTGGACTTGGGGGCACAATCTGAGTGCAGCACTATCTATGTATATGTATATGTACAATGTATGTGGACGACCACTGAGCGTGACCTCTTCGTTCCTTCCTATCGCAAATTCTCTGACTCCTTTCCTACCGTTCAAACTTTGTTGTTCCTCTCTTGTTGTCCGTTTTTGTTTTCGTTTTTCCTCTTCTTCTTCTTCGGGTTTGGGTGAAGAAAAGAAATAAAATGCACAGAGGAGAACCAAACTGCGAGTGAATCTGTGGATTTTGCGGGGGAACTGGAACTGGAGAGTATAGAAAGTGGAAGATGATGAATCAGATAAAAAAAAGGAGTAAAGTCGACGGAGAAGAAGAAGATGCGAGCGAGTCTGAGTCTGAGGCGTTCAAGTTATGAGCTTTGGGAAATCCACGTGCTCTAACTTCTCACTGCGCACCAGAACCAGTCACAGACACACAGACAGAGACAGAGAATAGTCACAGCACGGCACAGTAATTCTCTCTTATGTGTGTGTTTTTTGGGGGGGTTTTCGCAACTTTTTTGACTTTGACTTTGGATTTGGATGGGAATGTGGATGAGAATGAGGAATTCGATTAGGAGAGAAAACGTGGTAAGTTGAGATTGAGAGATGAGAACCCACACACACACACACGAAAATTTCACAATCCCACTTGACTCTGTCTAAACTCCCAAATTACACGGAGCAAGCGAACAAAAGACAAGAGACAAAAGACAAAGTGACGATGACACGTCATTCGACATTTCCCTTTTCTCTTTCTTGTCCTCTTTGTCAAAATCCTCTAGTCGGTTGAATTTTGGATTGCAAATTTTGAATTCAGATCCCAAATATCAAATTTACTACCAACCATTTAGTTTAATTTTTTTTTTGTTGAACTTGATTAAATTTTTCAAATTATCTCGAGATGATTCTTTGCATCATCATTTTTTCTGTTCATTTTTATTCATCATTCCCTTGAGCTCTTGCAAAATTAGCTTGGACTCTTTGTGTGTGTGTGCAAATGAGACGAGTTTCCAAATATTTTCATTTTTCATGTGTATTTGAAAGTCAAACTCAAACTCGGTCGAGATGCGAGAGCTGGACCTGTTGTTTTTACATGTTTTGTGATGAATGTTTTGTCATTTGATCGTCATTGGTGGAGGATTTTGTTTTTAATTTGGAAGGACGTTGGACGGTCACTGGGAATGGGAATTAAATCCGGTGGTTGTTCATGTTAAATGTTGGATGAAGAATAGAGACGACTCTGACGTGGAATTGTTCATATTGGCCAACTGAGACTAATTAAATAAGTCGTCCACTCTCTCTCTTTCTTTCTTTACTCACACGCTCTCTTCCCACTTGTTTTCTTTCTTTCTTTCTTTCTTTCTTCAGCCGTCACATAGACATGGCCGCATCCTTTTTTTCCCAAACAAAATCCAGTCGCGTGCTCACGAGAATCAGAGAAAATCCACACGAACACACCATCACCAGACGAGCATGTATGGAAAAACAACAAAAAAAGTATAGAGCCCCAAAAGAAAATGTTGTTAGTTGTGTGTTTTTTCCATCGTGTGGTTTGAGTCAACTCAAATGAACATGTTGATTGTCCATAGAAACAACGAGGGAGAAGCAACAGGAATGATTTGACTTTCACTCGCTTTCTCTCGCCACCCTTCTTCTTCTTTTCACTACTTCCAGTCTCACCATCACCATCAACGACGACGACTCCACATTGGCAACTTATTAGAAATCCTTTTGTTCAACTTCTCTTGTTGGATTCTTTTTTTTTCGTTGTCGTTGTCGTTTTGTTGTTGTTGTTGTCTTTTTTTGACGCGATTGGGTGAAACCTTTGAAAGGGAAATACTTTGACAATCCTAACGCAAGAGAAACAGCATGTACAATTGTTTGTCTTGTGTGGAGTTTACAATTTACAGCTGGAACTTTCCCTCATCTTCGTTTCAGTTTCACTTTCCCCACCACCACAAAAGACGAGAGCAAATATTGTGGTGCTCATTTCCTTCCTTGTTCTGGTTGTTTTTGTTGTTTGAGAGCACACAATATGTTTTGTTGAAGGGAGTCTTTGGATTTCATATATGACTTGACTTTGATTTTTTTTTATGATGTTTAGGTGAATTTGTTTTATGTATTTGTCCTGTTTACAAGCCCCATGACGGCGAACAAGGAAAATAAACTCGATAATTCAATCAGTGCTCGTGGACACAATAACCAACAACAGCAAGGAGCAAGTAGACGGAGAAAGTAAAGAAAGAGAGAGCGAGATTGTCACACCTCATGCACTTTCTCTTGCTCTCGGTCTCCGTGTGGACTTTTCCATGTAGACTGCGGAAGAGGGAGAGTCAAAATGCAGATGCGGTTTGTTCTGATGGTAGTTTCACGTTCTTCCGTCTTCTTCTTCTTCTGCTTCTTCTGGGTCTTCCTGGTGGCGAATCAAAACTCTCGTCTTGTTTATCTTTGTCTCAGGAGAATTGGAGGAACTTTGTCTTGGACAATCTGCAATATGGACATTTTTTTACATGTTGTCTATTTGTCAAATGACAAACGCCATAACTTTGTAGTAGCAGTAAATTTCCTGTATTCACTCTCATTTTTCTTGATATTTTCATTTTGTTTTCGTATTTTGATATTCTTTGATTTTTTCGGCATGTGGAAAGTCAAGTCGAGATTGTTTTTTTTATATATATTATATATTATGTTATGTCAACGCTAATTTCACCATTCGCTTTCACGCGCTCTGCCTTTAAATTTTGATTTTGGATTGTGTGCGTGTGTCTCATTTCATTTCTGTTGTACAATTTAAATATGTGTGCGTACACACAAGACGCAATTAAATTTTCTACCTGTCCTACGCAAATCCTTTACGTACAGAAATGTGTAGAAATTGAGTGAAAGTTTCCTTGGAGATATTTCTTGTAAAAGAGACGAAGAAGAAGAAGAAGGGAAAGAAAGAAGGATGGGAAAAGAAGAGGGAATTGAAAAAGATTAAAGTTGGGGGAGATGAAGGGATGGAGAAAGTGGGAGCGATAGCCTTGCAAAAAAAATCTTCCATCTACCTCAATAACACAGCACAGAGATAGAAAGAGTGAGTGAGCGAGAGAAAGAGAGGGAGAGAGAGAGAGAGCAACTTGCTGTTGCTTCCCATGTCGATGATGGAGACAAGTAAATAAGAGATTCCACCCAAGAGATTCCAACACCACGGCCGCCTAATTCTACATCATGAAATAAAATGATCACATCGTCCACATGAACATCATCAAAGTGTCAAAGTGGAATCCCTCACAACTTACAACAGCCAACACACCACACCACACGCAAACAGAAACCACATAAAATGTGACCAGGAAGGTAAGTTTTATCTGTGACTCATTTCCTTTCCCTTTCTATCAGAATTATCTTGAGTATTTATTCATTTTTTCATTGATATGCCAAGCATCAAGTGTAAAACCAAAACCATCCACACTCGCAAAGACTTCAATTAGCATGTGCGCTGTCAATATGTGTGCATTCATTGAAATCCCGGGACTCTCTCTCTGTTTTCGCTCTGTCCACTGGTTCTTTATGCTATTTTCTGTTTAAGTTTAAGCAACAGAATATGGAAAGAGAAAGTCAGTCTGGATTTTCACTTGAGCTCCATTTTCTTTGACATTGTGAGTAAAACCAACCATAATTTCCATGTTCTACTCCTGTTTTTTACTTGTGTACATTTGGAAATGATCTCATCCACATTCCAACTCATGTTTGCTTGCACTCGTTTGAACTCTGTCTTTGTACTTTGAGGTTACCCCTGTTGAGCCTGAATTTGAATCAACCACAAGCTTGCGTTCACATCCACATCCACACTCAACTCTCAAACTGTTTTTCTCTATCACAACGGTTTCTCTCTCTCTCTCTGGGTCTGGACTTTGACTTTACAGTTTACTTTTCCCGTTCAAATTCAAGTCCGAATGTTTGTGTGTGTGGGGAGTGGGGGGAAGGTTGCCCCTGGGATGTGTCTACAGTTTCCTCGCAATCGTTTTGCACTCCCAAGAGTTGTAAACTCGAATATTCTGGTTCCTCCACATGTAAATGCAAATAGAATGTAAATGTAAATGGGTCTGTAACTGATCGTCAAGTTGATGGAGCAACTTGAGAATTTTCAATTCAATTCCCTTCGTTTTTATTGTGCATCTCAGCTCAGCCTATGTGTGTGTGCGTGTGTTTGGAGTTTCTATCGCTCGCTCTCTCTCTCTCTCTCTCGCTCTCTATGCACTTGTGACTGGAGAGAAGGAAATGAAGTGAGTGGATTTTATTTATTTCCACAGCATCTTAGTTGGAGAAGTCTTCGTTTTCCTCATCGTTTTCCTCGCAATTTCTCAGTCAGTCTCACCTTAATACTTAAGAATAAGAAGGAAGGAAACGACACGACACGAACCAAGAGCATCTACACACAAATACGCGTATATACACACACTAACACACACACACACACGAACACATAGAAAATTTGCACACACATTTAGAGGAGGTTGCAGGACGTTTTTTTGGAGGCTTTGGGGAAAGGATCAAATTATTTTGATGGTGCCTTGTCTTGCATCATCTGTATCGAGTTTCTTTAATGTCCCAACTCTCTCTCTCTCTCCATTTGGGTTTTCTGTATTTACTCATCACACAGAGCATTCCCTTGCACTATTCCTTGTAACCTTTTACTTTCTCTCTCTCTCTCAGTCCATATCTGCAAACACTCACACGCAATTTATATACCAGGAAACATTTAATGGATCTCCTTACTTTCTCTCTCTCTTTACTTTCTTCCGATAGATAGAACGAGGACAATTTCTCGTTTTTCTTGCGGAGACAAAAAGAAATTAAATTTCAATGTTGATTCTATCTGTGTGCTTTGGATGAAGGTGAGCTTTTAGCTTTTACAAACACATTTCGTCTGGGGAAAATTTTCCTGATGAAATTCATAAGAAAGGATGACAATATTCAGGAATTTATCCTGAAAGTGTATTATTCAAATTTCTACAATGCTTTATTGATGTTTCGAGTCAATTTAATTTCCCGGCAAGGGAAATTGACAATGGAAAATGGGTGTAAAAAGGCGGGGTGGGGTGGGGTGGGGGGAGAGAAAATCACAAGACAAAAACGGCAGAGTTGGAAATAATTGAGTTAAAAAATGAGCTGGAAAGTTGGGAAGAAAACGAAATTTGTGGTTTCTCTTTTCCGAAGTTTTTTAGGGGGGTCATCAAGATAAGGAAATCAGGGAAATGAGAGACGGACTGCCGCCGACTCCTGCTAACTGCTGATAGATGGCCAAAGAACATTTTAAAATATCCCTTTCTTGCTCTTGTTTTTTATGTCTATGTACACGCAAACTTCATTCAGTTCATCGTTTTGTTTTCTCTTTTATTTATTTCCATTCAGATTGCGCTTTCTAATGCAAATGATGAGCTTACTCATAAGATATCCATGTTTGCGAGAGTTGTAAAATCTCGCTTTCTTTCATGTTTTTCATGTACTCACACACTCTCAGTTGTTCAAAAATGAACGACATTTTCCGTAGGGCGACAGAATAAACTGTTGGTTTCCCCACTTTAGTGGGATGGAAGACGAAAAGACGATGAAACATTTTCAAGTCAGCAATTTGATAATTATAAGTACAGCCTACAAATGGCACACCCAACCAAATGTTAGGGAAATTTTCGTTGCCCATTCCATTCCAATCCAATCCAATTCTGTGACAATTGTCTTGGCATTGGCACATTTGAAAATGCAGGATGAATTTCATGGTGGAATCAATGAGGACAAAGTGGACTGGACTGACTCTTGGATGTAACTAATCAAGCGAGAAAGAGCGAGACAGACTCAGACTGTTTTTTTTATCATCTTCTTGGATGGAGGATCCGAACACAAGTTACGCCTTTTTCTATTGCAATCCCAATTGCGTTTCAACCTTTAAATCCAACTAGTTGTGTGTCATTCCATCCACAAACGAATGCAGCGGCGGCAGGGCAGAGATTTAGCAAAAAATGGAGAAGGGAAGAGAGTTGATGTGTGGTGTGCGAGTGTGATGGTAAATTACACATTGTGCTAAGTTTGTCTGTTTTTCTGGTTGGTTGGTTGGTTGGTTTGTTGGTTGGTGGATCCCTACGTTTAAGCAGCTGCAAGTGAGTGAGTGAGTGTGTCTATCTGTGTGTGTGTGTGTGGTGGGTTGGTGAGTACCTGACGGTGAACTCCTTACACTAAATGGAGTCTAGACCATTGACCGACCATGTTACCATGAAAGTTTTGATGTGGTAATGATGAAACCATTTGCCACCATTTCCCTTCCACACATATCGTACTTAGACAGCGACAGAGACAGAGACAGACACACACAGGGAAAAGAAAGACGAGGAAGAAGAAATAGAAGAAGAAGAGGGAGGAAACCATGGAAAAAACTGCGTCTCTTTCGTGTGGGGTCGTTAGGTGTTTGCAATAGGCGGAGGAAATTTTTTCTAACTCTACTTTGTCCACATCCAAAAACAACTGAGGAAAAGCTGCTTTTTTTCTCTTCCAAATACTGGCACGGCCGTGGACATGAACCTCCAAACGTATCTGTATATTGAAATTGTCCATGTGTCTGCCATTGCCATTGCCTTTGCCTTTCTCTTTCTCTCCTGCCTACATGTACATTCCTATGTATGTATTCCTATGACTATTAGTCCGTTTGCAAAGAATTTCTCCTTTTTCCCTGCCTGACTGCTGCCACACCATGAATCTTGTGCTTAACTATTTTCTCCTATCTCTCCCGCTCAGACAAAAACAGTTTGTCTTGTCTTGTCTTCATTTTTGTCTTTACTTTCTCTCCCTCTTTCCTTTCCTTTTTCTTTTTCTCTTTCTCTTTCTCCTTCTCCCTCTTTCTTTCTTTTCCTCTCTGCTCAACTTTCAATCCAACCCGTCCGAAGAACGAAAGGGAACATTAGCGTTAACATTAGCGTTTACTCAGACTTTCCTTTCACAAACCAAAAATACCAAAGGAAAACCAAACACGAAAAAAAAAAAAAATACCAAAGGAGAAGAAAAAAAAGCGAGAGTCCCATACCTTACACAGTCGTCTCATAATTCTTCACAGTCTTGACCCCGTCCAAAAAATCTCAATCTCCTCCACGAAGGTAAAACCGGTCCCACGACGGAGAAAAGCTCAAGCTGTAAAAACTGGTCAAGCTTTTCCTTTTTTCCCTCTTTATTTGTTTGTCTAAATGACTTATCGTTTGTTGATATTGTGAGGGAAATAAAGATAAATACAAAATATATATCAAAATATGAAAGTTGAAAGGTGATGGAGATTTTGTGAGGTGGGGGGAGAGAGCGAAAAGTTCTTGGCCGTCACTTTGATCACGCTTAACTTGATGATGGATAAATGGTAAATGTCTGTTGAGGAGACTTGTTGAAATTGTTTTATTTGCACATGATATTTGCGTGTGTGGTTTGAAAAATTCAAACTCCTTCTCACTTTATCCCCATCATCTGTCGAAGACTTTCAGTTTATTTCCTTTATTATTCCTAGTATATAGATTTTTTTGAATGTGGGAACTTGTGGAGTTTTTTTTTGTTGTTGTTGTTGGTGTTGTTGATGGGCAAGATGGTTCACTTCCTCCTCTCTCTGTTTTGAGTGTCACTCTGTTTTCTGTACAACTCCAAGCCTTTTGCCCCAGGAAAAAACAAACTTTTGCTTTTCCTTGGTAGACGGAACATGTGGATTCAGAATTGTATTTCGCTATTGTATCACTCCCACAGAGATACAGATACAGATATTTGACGGAGATTTAAGGAAATGTACAGACAGACACAAGACACAAGTTAGAGAGAGCCAGAGTTTTTTTCCCCCGAACCCGATTCTTTGTTTGTGTGTGGGTGAGTTGAGTTGAGTTTTTTTGGGGAGTGTGTGAGAATGAGTCTAAACTTTGTTCACTTGCACATAGACACAGATCTCTCTTGCTCTCTTTAAACTCTTCACACTTGGTTCTCGGTGTGTGAAGAGCTTTTCAAAGTGTGTGTGTATGTGTGTGTGTGTGTTGTTGTGGAAGGAAAGAGCAATAGAATAAACTCACGTGAAAACTATGACAGCTTTTACATGTCGCTTCCCTTTTGACGTTCCAACTCATCTCAACTCAACTCGACTAAACTTCCCTCCACCTTTCTCTCCTGCCTCTTCACAACTTCAACTTGAACCCGCTCTGTCTCTGTCTCTGGCTCTGACTCTCACAATAAGTTTCCCTTGTTTCAAATGAACAATTTTCTCACACACATACACATACTAGGAATCCGAATTTCCCTCCTGTATTTTCATAATGCGAATATTCCTCACAAACTCACAACCCCCGTTTTTTTTCTTTTGTTTTTTCTCCCCAACGCGAAGCGAGACAAGGAAAAACAAAAAAATTTTGGACAGCAATTCTCGTCTTTTCGATAGTTTTGTTTGGGAGAGAATACGAGAAACTAAGAGAGAAGAAAATAGTTGCTTATTTGTTTTATCCTCTCCCCCCGTTGAAAATGAGAGAATATGAGTAATTCAAAAGTATTCAAATTTGACAAAAAACAAAACGTAGATGGAAAGTAAAGAGTTATATATCTGTTTGTTTGAGAGCACTTGCACTTTGATACACGTTGTGAGTTTTTATTGAGTTTTTTCTCTTTTCGAGACAGGGGAATCGAGTGAAGACTTTTATGAATGCACGTTAATCTTAATGATGATGCATACGCGATGTTGGTTTTAACTACATGCAGGAGTTGATGTGTGAGTGAGTGAGTGAGTGAGTGAACGAGTGTGTGTGTGTCTGTGTTTGTGTATGTGTGTGTGTATTGAATTGAGTGTCTTGTTATGAATACGATATGGACTGGTGGTGAAGTGTCTGTCTGTAGAGCCACGGGAAAAGGGAGAGAGAATGAGGATGAGAATGAGGATGAGAATGAGGGGAAGAGTGAGTGAGTGAGTACGAGAGAGAGAAAGAGTGGAAGGAGACTCGATGGTTCCTTGACTACATTCACATTGCCCTGCTCCTACTTTCTTTCTCCCAGTCAACCAAAATCATTCCATCGGCATATCAGACTCCCAACACTAACACTAACATTAACAACGACATACGGAAGGAACACCACCGACTTACGCGTGTACTCTCCTCACCAACTGCGAATCAGTACGTACGAGTTGTTCCTCCTTGCTCCTGCCTGCCTGCTTGCTCCCTTCAACATTGCTCAATCCCCAGCGCAAACTCCGCCTGCCTGCCTCTTCTTCTTCTTTTTCTTCTTCTTCTCCACACTTTTCTCTTTCTCTTTACTTTCCCCAACTACTCAAACTTCATTTCATCTCATCACATAGCTATACAAAATATACAAGTTTTCCCGTTTCCTTCCACGAGTTTACTCCTCAAGTCTTTATTTTTATCTCTCCTTCTTTTCTTTCCATCTCTGTCTCATTTTGTCCTTCAGTTTCCCCAGGAACGAGCAAAGAGAAAATGATCCTAGTCTCCTAGTTTAATATATCGGACCTATTTACTATTTATCTATTTACCAACCTTCAAAATCGGCAATATCTACATTCTACATTCTACTTGGCAAAGTGGACTTGATTCCACCGTAAGCAGTCTTACAAAACTGGAATGGGAAATGGGGTAAATGATGGGGGGTGCAGTAAAGGAAAATACAATCTGTCGGATTGTTTTGAAATGAAATGTGAGACAGGGGATTGACGATTGACATTGGTGTGCTCCACTGATGACAGTGACGACGGAGGACGAGAAAGACAACGAGGAAATGTCTCTGTCTCTGTTTTTGTTGCTTTGAAGGGAGGAACTTGAAAATATCTGTAGAGGAGTCATGTGTGTTTTGGTGGGTTTTGATGAAGAGGGATGATGACAGATGAGAGTTATTACAAAAAAAGGTTCCTCTCTTTCTCTCTCTCTCTCTCAATCTGGCTTTCTTACTCTCACTCCAGACTGAACTGTTTGATGATGGAAATTAAAACATGGGGAAAAGAATTGGGTGGGGGGTAAAATGAAGACAATTGAAAGTGAGATGACAAATTGAACTTGTTGTGGCGACGGAGAACACGTGACTTTCACTTTCAATTGATGTAGTCGTTTACTAACGCCAAAGGGGAGGGGTCGTCGGATTAGATGAGCCACAAAGCGTTGGCAGTGGTGACAACATGTCAACACTGAGCAGGAATTTGTTGACATGTCTCCCAGCCTTTTCTCCCCACTCTCACTCGCTTTCCCTCTTCCTTTCTCTCTTTCTCTCTTTCCTTCTCCCATACGAGTTTTATCCTTGGTTTCAATCTTAGTTCTATCGGTAGATTTTTGAATTCGAATTCGGCTTCGGATTTGTACTTGATTTTTTTTTTGTTTTTTTTTGTCTTTTTGTGTTTTTGTTTGTGTCTACAGAAGACAGACAAAGTCTACAGACACAGTAGGATGAACAGACTTCAAACAATCTTTGTGTTTTATCTTGGTCTTCCTATGCAAATAAACTCACTCAAGATTACATTTTTCATACACACACTATTTTCTTTACTATTTTCATTTCCATCATTTTTTCATCTCGTTTTTCTTCCCTTTGATTTCATCTGCAGAACTTTGAATTTTCCGCTTGTAAACCTCAATGGATTTTTTTTGAGAAGGGAACAGAATATAAAGTTGCTTTCTATAAAAAGAAAGGAAAAAAAACAAATACGGGGAGCTACACGAATTTGGATTTCATGTGTTGAGTGTGTTGCTCCCCAGAGTTGTTTGAGAAACAGAAAGTGTGTGTTTATGTTTGGAGTGGGAGAGTAATCATATCCTCGTCTACCTTGTCTGTCGTCCTATCATCATACAACATTTAACAAAGTACCAGTAGTGATGAGCTGGAGCTTTCCTGTATTCATGGGAGGCTTCTTTAAAGAATGAAGAATTCACAGAGAGAGTCTTCGGGAAAGATAGGGAGAGCGACAACAGACAGCACATGTGGAGTTGATGTTGGAGTGAACGTTGGAAAGAAGTAATTTCAATTCTTTTTCTCTTCCTTTTTTTTATGGCCAAAGTACTTTGAAGATCAGAGAGAGAGAGAGAAAAAGAAGAAAGTCCGCCTGCTTTTACTCACTTTCCCTCTCACTTTCTCTTTTTATTTTCACTGGGCTACAGAGAGAGAGCGAGAGAAAGAGAGAGCTACTCAAAAAGTAGTTTCAGTTTCAGTTTCATAGTTGACAACTCACCACAATTTTCAAATTTTCATGATACTTTAATTAAAATGCCAAGTCTTCGAGTCTCTCAATGTTTACAGTTGCAATTCCTTCACTTTCCCTATTCTCCATTCTCCATTTTCAACATTCAACTACATTTTCTACGTTCAAGTCCCGTCGCAGTCGAGTTTTAAACGCAGTCAGCTCCTTGAAGAAAGTAAATTCGACGGAAAATGAGGATTAATTGGAGTTTGAATTCAAGTTAGAACTCGCATTGAATGGAACTTAGAAATGAGAAGAAACATGTGAAAGTGAAAAGGAGGATTTTCAGATTATTTCCTCATCCTCACTCTTTCTCTCTTCATTTTAATTTCAAAGCCAACTTAATTCAGTTCAAGTTGAAAAAAACCGCATGTGTGTGTGTGTAGAATCTACAGGAAAAATTTAATTACACATGACAGCCTCAATTCAATCTCCACACACTTACAAACAAACGACACGATGGAACGAAGGAACATTCTATTAGGAACATGAACATGGGATCCAAATTAAACTAATCCAGATTTTTAATTGACTTGATTAACTCGGCCACACACATTTCCAACTTTCTACTTGACAGCCATAATGACAATCCATGTATTCAAAATTACAAAATAGAAATAGTTTGATGTTGTTGAGGCATTTTTCCTACTCCTATTTTTCACCTTCTCGTCGCTTGAATGAAGTTTTGGACTTTGGGTTTCCGCTTGAATGAGAAATGAGAAGAGTTTGAGCTTCCGGGGTTTTTTATTTTTGAAAGTTGACACAAATTTCCCAGCTGAATGTTATTATTATTATTATTATTTCTACAAGAGTGTACATATTTTCTAATTTTGTATAGACATGATGAGAGAAATCTACATTAAACAATTTTACAAACTTCCTCACTTTTCCTCTAATTGGATTTTAAACGGGAGCTGCCGCGAGAAAGAGAGAGCGAGAGAGCGAGAGGGAGAAAGATCGAGAGAGATTTAAAGGGAAGGGAATGTTGGAGTACTTAATGGCAAGATAATCAAATTAGTAGTCGATTCCAGTGTGCTCTCAAGCAGAGTCAACAATCAACAAATGGAAAATCACTTGTGTTCTTCAAATTACTCAACGCTCCAATCAATTCACATTTCACAGTCGTCTCCCAATTCACCTTTCCAATTGTCAAATTCAACAACAGCAGAAAACAGTTCCACTCCCTCTCTTCCTCTTTCTCTCTCTCTCTTCATTTCAAATTAAAATCACAATTTGTTGCCATCATAATTCCCATTGATATTTCTTGTCAACTGGCCTTCTCTTGACTGTTTCATTTCATAATTCCTATTAAATAAAATGACTAAATTACGAACAAATCATTCCCGTGAAAAATCTCATAGAAAAATAAAAACCCCCCCGGAATGTCAATATAAATGACAAAGGAGAAACAAGATGAAGAAGTGCATTGTTCTATTTCATGGTGAAATGGGAGAGAAAAGAGAGAGAGATTCCACGTGGATTTACATGAAAGTCTGGATGCTTTCACTCTACGTTCGTTGAAACAATGTGATTTAGAGGAGGAGAAAGTGAAGAAATAAATTCACATAAATAAACACACACCTCTCACTTTGATGTTGATCAAATAAAACGTATTTTATGTTGAGCAGTCAACTACAATTTAGATTTGGATATTTGGATTCGAACGGCGTTCGAAATGACATTGAGCAGTAAAATTTCAATTTCAAAATTCCTTTTTACTTGTTTTCTCTTGTTCCTTTTCTCTCTGCCTCTCATGCAATTTTTTTTTCATCTTGTTTGATTCCTATTCTTTTTTCTCATCAAGAAATTCACCTTTGACTTTCACTCGACGCCAAAGTCAAGTGAAAAGAGAGAGAGAGAGAGAGAGAAAAGGGACGGCGAAGAAAAGAAAAGGGGGGAATGTGTCAAGATGGTAAATCACTTAGAGAAAGAGTCCACATACATGCAGTTCAGAGCATATGAAAACAAGTACATGAGCAATGCAATGTAATGTAATGCAATGCAATGGGATGTGATGCCAATAAACCCAATTCCCATCAACTAATAGATAAATAGAGGCAAGTTGAGATCCGTGACAGGCCGTGGCCCATGCATCAGCCCTCCACTCCACCATCCAACAACTTCCCAGCCAAAAAGCAAAGGCAAAAAAAAAAAACTATCTCAACAACCCAAAACCAAATACGGAAAACCCAACTTTTGTTTTCCTATCTCCCTTTCACTTGACGTGGTGAAAGGTTGGAAAGAAAGTGAAAAGAGGAAAAACACAACATATTTTTGGCCTTGGGTTTGACTTGCCTTGGCTGCGTTTCCTTCTCTCCTCTGATTCCTTCTGTTGATTTTGAGTCAAACGATGAGGAGTTGCACACCATTTGGAACAACTCGCTCTCGCTCTCGCTCATATTTTCTTTGTTGGGGTCTCAATGGGAATCGGAAACGTATAAATTACTAAAGGACGTACCAGCACACACACATCCATATTCATATGTGAGCAGTCCGAACTGTACCAAACTACTACGGAACCACACAAATAATCATTCCCTCATTCCATAGCACACATTGGAAATCTCTCATGAAAATCATGTATATATATAAGAAAGAGAAAAGAAGATTCAGGCGATGGCGATGCTTGCAAAAGGAAAAGAGTCTTATCGTTGCGGAGGAAGCCTTCTTTCGTTTGGAGAAAGTCATTTTCTTTTTGAACCATTTTTTTTTGTTCACGTATTGAGAACTGAGAAGGGCTTCAAAAATAATTCTAGAACGATGAAAACAGTATTACAAATGTACCATTTTTTATATCAACTTTCTAGACTGTTAAGTTTGATTGAGAATCAGATTTTTTTGGATTGGCTTGTAAAATATCAGTCGTAATCAGCCCAGGAAAACGAGAAACTTAGAACAATAGACCAACAATGAAAGTACAAAAACCGGGCAGAGGGGCGACGACGACGACGGGAATTCGCCTTGAGCCAGAGAAAGTAGAGGAATATTGAAATATTATTTATTTTGCTGTTGCTGTTGTTGTTTTGTCATGGACTGGCGTGCCATTGCTTTGACTTGAGCTGATATAAGTTTAAAAAATATTAGTTTCCTTACACACGAGCAAAGGTTTTCTTTCTCCTTTCTTTTGAACAGTTCAAAGAATATGTTTTTTGCTTCGTTTAAATGTCTCGTCTCCAGCAATATGGAAACGAAGGAATACGGAAAACCAACTCATGTCGTCCTCACTTTCCTCCTCAGTCAACTTTGAATTTCCTATTTCCTGAATCTGTTGCATTTCTTTTTCTTTCCTTTTCCTCCTTTTAAACTGTCATCCTCCTACTTATTTATATTCCCCCATATCCTTGTTCTCTGTCTCTTCCCATCTGCGATTGTCATCTTTGATTGACAATCCACATGCCAGTTGACAGTTTCCTCAAAACAAAAAAAACCTGGGGACGACTTCTATGCGAGACAGATTTCACTCAAAAACAAAAACAAAAAAGGATGTTGGTTGTCAAGGAATATGTGAAGCTTTCACTCACTTCCGTCACAGTCTCAGCTTTGCTTTCTGTTCACCCTTCAAAACCGTTTTAAAATCTTAATAATTTAAAAACCATTCGAATTGTCGATAGTTTTCTTCGATTTTCTGCTTGGATAAGCACAGCTGTGATTTGCAATTGCCGGACTGGGCGTAAATATGATAAGTGCGTGATTTTGAGATAAAAAGCGTCGTCTATCTTGCCCATCTGTACGTGCATCAGCATCAAAAATCGAAGGGCGTCCAATTCTCTGCCCATTCGATCTTGATTCTGGTTGGCTTGTGGAGGAGGGGATTTAAATTCTTCCGATTGAATAATTCACCAGCAGAGTGCGAAAGTATGGAAATGCATGATTTTTTTATGGATGCATTCAAATGATTTTCCTCAAATCGTTCATCTCTCTCGGAACAATAAACCATAAACCAACTCAATTTTTCCTTCATTTTCCTGCTTTCCCTTACAAATGACCTGAATTTTCATCTGAACTCCATGTGGACTTTTTTTTCGTTTGTTGCATTTGACTTTGCAAAACACCAACTATTTAATTATTTTGAATATTCATTTTCCGTTTTATCATTTCCATTCCATTACTTGAGCTGAATCCTCTCGGTGAAAGTTTGGAGAAGGGAAGAAAGCACTCGTTTTATTTACTGGGGAAACTCCTGTACAATTTTTTGTGATTTGTGTATGAGAAAATTCAGAATTTCCATTTGCTTTTATTTACCATTTGTTTTGGTACTTGAGTACGTATCACATCATTGGACACGCGAATTGACCAAAAACAAAAACCAAAATGTGCACAAAGGAGAGATGAAGTGTGAACACAAGAGTTTTCACTGTTTGATTGAGTTCATTTGTGAAGGGAAAAGCGAATTTGTTTATTGACTTTGGCTGGAAGAGCTGGAAGAGCTGGAGAAGTGGAGAGTTTGGGAGTGAATTGAATTGATCGAATGAAGTTCCGTCACCATCGTTTTCATCTCAGTCTTATTTTGCCTCGTGTGTGTTGGTGTTTGAGTATGGATACTATGGATATGTGTGTGTGTGTGTGTGTGTGTGTGTGTGCATGAAATGTAGAATGAGATGATAAAAACATAAACTTGCAGTATGATTTAGGCATCAAGTTGGGAATTTATGGAATTGAGCGTGGACGCGCATTTGTTGGTGACAAGTTATGTTTAAAACATTGAATTATTTGAATCTCCGACTGCTCCTACTGTCTACTTTCCCTCCTTCTGCTGCTACCTCCAGCAGAACGAGGTAGAGAGAGGTAGAGAGAGAGAGAAAGTTAGCTGTATGTTCAACCATATTGTCCATGAACACAACACTCTCTCACTCTTTCTCTGTGTCTGTGAAAAGGGGTGAAAGTTTTTGGCCTCCAGTCCCGCCATGTTTCAGCTCACTGACTCACCGACGACTTTTCCTCTTTCCTCGACAAATGCCAAACTGGAAACGTCAAACGCCAAAGGAACGAGGAACTCAAACTGAAATTCATCGTCCATGGTAAATGGACTCTCTCCTCTCTCTCTCTCGGTGTGTTGTGTAAGATAGAGCAGGAAGAAGGGGTTGAGAAGGTGAAGCCCATTTAATTTTATATCCCATATTCATCTGTGTGCCTGTGTCTCTCCATTTACGGACGTGACTTGACATGGAGTCTGCATTGTGCATTGTGGGTTGGAGGAAGAAGCCAAAACTCAGTACAAGGACAGGCATACCCGTGCAAAAATAAAGTTTCGGAAACGATCGGAATGCGTCATTGATCGGAACATTTCCAGAAAAACGATCGCATTCTATCGTCTCCAATCGTTCGGTAAACGATCGTCGAGAATCCTCTGGATTTTTGAGCATTGGATTTATCCTTATTTTTCCAAATTGCAATTATTTAATTACTGTCTTATTGAAAATGAAATGTGGACAACATAATTAAATCTACAACATGTA
>JAIUND010002586.1:0-21327 GCA_034699125.1 Gisinianus flammeolus
CAATTCCTTCGGCAGAAATGCAGAAGACAAGTCCATTATTGTACAGTATTAATCCCGTTTGGGAGCAATGGTGTGTTTCATTTTTTTTCAAGTGGGCCCAAAACGCCTATACTATCCCAAAGGGGCCTTTGTAAACAGTGTGTGTGTTAAAACTGTAAAAGATACACACGCGAGCAAAACTCATAAAACTTGTACCCAAAATGCAAATAGATTTTATAGCTAAATGTTTTTATTTATTATTCGCGTAGATTTTCGACTCACTTCTCACAAACTCACAAACTTAAATTTCAGAACAAAGATGCGAATTTTTTGTCTTTGCTAAAAGGCTTTTTTTAATCTGTTTTACGTTGTGCTATGTACATATAATAATACGTAAAATTTATCTATAAATCTAGAAGGAAAACTTTGGAACTTGGAATAATGATTTGTGTGGATAAAAGAGAATTTGTTCTAAAAAAAACTTCGTGTGACTATATGATTTGAAGTTTTGAAGAAATTCGAAGATTGCACGTGTTTTTTTAAAGATTATATATATATTTACATTGCTTTGAAGTCCTTGAAGATTTTCTCGGAACGAAATCTATAAATCACAGATGAGAATAGCAATATATATCCAAAAAAGGTGACAGAATTTACGAATGTGTTTAGACTTTAGAGTACGTATTATTAGACTGGAATGATTGTAAAATGTGGATGTATTTGTGTGATTTAAGTGAAGAGCAATAAATACCATAATTAAAATGATAATGAATGATGAAAATCTAAATGGCAATTAATTTATTAAGAATAATTGTGAGATTTTTTGATGAGTTTTTTCTGTCACTATATATGTTCACTGTATTATCAGCGTGCCAAAAGAGAATTGTATAGTGTAACTGCATTGCTACAGTATAGACACAGAGAGAGAGACAGAGAGAGAGAGAGAGAGAGAAAAGTAAACAATGAAAAAGAAGGGTGAACCTCTCAATTTGCAATTGCAATTGTGGCGAAATCATTCGATAAGCGATGATGATGCATACTGTGAATACATATGCTGATGTATAGACGATGATGTAAAAAAAAGTTGTCTCATGCTATATGTACCTATATATGATAGAGTAGGTACTACCTACTCCATTTTTTCTTCATTCACTTGTGGGTTCCCTCAGCTCGTTTGTTTTTGTAATCTCACAAGCGGTTGCACTAATCAAAATAACGTACATAATTTATTACAATTCTTTTAATTCGTTTTGTATTCATGTGAATACAGAATAGGTATTTTTCGAGTTCATTGCGAACAAAGTTCAAGTGCTCCTCATTTCATCTCATCCCATCGCATTATGCCAAATCCGCTCACTCTCCAAATCACCACCACAATAATCACACAAGATCCAATTTTTATTCTTCATTCTTAATCTCAATCCAGTCAAGAATACACTCAACGACCAGAGAAGTGCGATATTTAAATAACAAGCGTCATTAAAGTACGAGAGTGAACTTTTATTTTGTTTTCAAACTTCAAAATCCATAATTAATCTAATTTGTGAAAAAAAACTATTTGTTTTTTGGTGAAATATTCTTCAGTTCACGTTAATACAAATTCCTCAATTTTTCTACAAGGACTCGAGGTAAGATTGTCAAAGCCACATCTATTTTATATTAAAATTAAAATTACCAGTTCATTTCAGTCTAAATTAAGAGATTCTTTAATTAAGCACAGTAATTAAGTTCAGTAGTGAAAATTGTTTATTGCTGTTATTTTGACTTGATTGCTCGGCAATTCACACTCCACACAAGTTTCTTGCATAGAATTTCAATTTCCCGTTAATTGGACTTACAATTACCTCATTAAACATGCGTAGCTGGCACTAAATTAAAATTGTTTTTGATTTTTACAGTGAGTATAATGTCTGAATTGTGCTGTATAAACGGCATGGATGTCACGTCTGATCAAAATTCACATCCAGAATTGGAAATGTCATTAAAAAACAACAACAATAATAATAATAACAACAACAACATGGATAACAACAACATCACTATCATCAAGAACAACAACAATAAATACACCAAGCCCAATAGCAGTGGTCCGAATCAATTTGACAGTGTAAGAGACAAACTTTAAATTAAATTTGTACAGCTTGTGTAGTTTTGTAAATTTTCCAAGAAAGTTTTAATTAGTCATTGATTTATCGTTAGTAATAATAAATCCGGGTAGAGGTAAAAAACGTTCTGATCACTGTCAACATTTTAAAGGCGAGCCTATAGTAAATACATTAGTGGAATTTCCCATTGTTTACTTCATTAAGAAAATATTTGCGAGAAGATGAACTGTTTTTCGCAAGAATATTTTAATTTGATTGTGAGGTATGGAATTTGAATAGTTAATGAAAGTGATTTGAATAATTTTGGCGAGGGAGTGAGAATTTGAAATTGACAATGGAATAAATATTTAAATATATTTTCAATATAGTTTCACATGGGAATTGCATGATGCGGTGAGTGTGGTGTGTGGAGACCAAAGAGTAATTTATACAGAATATTACTGCAATATCGTAAGGTAGATACATTTACTGTAGAATAACTACAGTAAACATCTATGCACATAAACACGCGTCTCTCTCTCTCTCTCTCTTTCTGTCTGTCTGTGAATATGTGAGTATATACAATCGCCATTCACGTTCAAAAGAAATAAGAAACGCGTTATCTCTCTGCTGTGTATGTAGCTCTTGCTCTTGCTCGATCTTGCTGTATACATTCCACAGTGTACAATATGCATGTACAACATGAGAATTACTACAGATATCACAATTATAGCTTATGTAACTCTACAACCACTTTGGTTGTGTTGTCACATCCACTCATCAATTTACCTACAAAACATACCAAATGCCAAATGCCAAATGGTACATTGCAATTCCTTTTTCTCTTTTTTTTTTGCAACAATTACACGCTTATTTCATATACACTCATGATTTGCCCTTCCCCCATGAAATTTTTCTTGTTATGAGTTTTGAATTCAGCATATGTAAAAATACATTTTCAATTGGAAGCAAACATTCAATTCCCAATTCCCACACAGCAGACAAAATACAAGATGCAAAACATATGGGTGAGGGAATTTCGTTTATATTTACATACTTCGGACTTTTTCCATACTTCGGACTTTTTCCATATCCCCGCGGTTGGTTTTGTTTTTGTTCCAGTTTTCGAATTTTCGAGTCGTCATCAAATATTTGCCATTTGTAAATGTTTATTTGATTTATGTGTGTGGTGAATAAATGCTTTCAAATCTCAAATCCTATATTTTCTCTGTCGTTCTTTTGTATTGTAGAGTTGCCAGTGGACATTGTAAAAAAAATTACAGATTACAGATACAAAAATGTCATTAGTTTTTATCGAGTCATCGAGTATACTATAGTAACGGTTACAATTCAAAAAGAAATAAGGAGACTAACTTAATTGGAAAAAATAGGTAGAAATGTGTAGAAAACGTGATGGATTGAATACAATTAATGAATGAGGATTGAGCATTATTATTGAGCAATGACTCTTTTGAGTTTTCAGTTTTGGGTTTAGCGTTTTGACTTTTGACTTTTGGCCCGCCCTTGACTCTCCACACAATTTGTATTTATCGTTAGTTAAATGTCTTTGACTTTCATCTGTGACTTTCAAGTGAGAGCCAAAGTCAAAAAAACATGTCATATCTCAATTTGTATGTGCATATGTATAGTCAGCACACTTTTTTTCATCGTTTATGTATGAATGAGTGTATCTACAACTATATATTATAACAGATGTATACGTGATGTGCGATGGACTCACTCTCTTTACCACTACGCTAATTAGCAATGAAGAAACCTCACTTTTTGCATTCAACTTTTGTTCACTTATATTTGACCATTTACTCTGATGGTGTTTACAATTTACTCATGTTTAAACTGTATGTATAATGTCTACGACGTAGACTCTACGTGTACAGACCGTACACGGAGTAGTACAGACGCTAAAAAAAAATTATAATCCCTTGTAACGCTACTAGAATTCTAAACGATTTATGATTGCCCATAAATCCAATAAATTATTTTACACACTTATTTCGAGTGTCACACGCACTTTTTCTTGAACTTAAGAGAATCTTTATATGCATAAAATTAGGTAGTACACACATAAATGATTTATCTTTGAACGCATATTTTTGGTCTGTCACGTGTGTGTATGATGTATTCAGTTTGGATTTTATTTTATCTTTTTGCCACATTTGCTCTATATTTATACCTAGAATCATCGGTATATGTAACAATTCTGAAGTAAATCTAATCAAAAACTATATACATCTAAGAAAAATAATAAGAAAAATAACGGAGATTTTTATGGATGTCCAAAGAAAAAAACTTGGTCCAGTTCTCACTGCATGTTTCCATTTTTATGATGGGACTGAGCCACTAAAAATGGCAAAAAGTGACGATCAAAGACAAAATGCGGATAAAAATAAGACGATATGTCAATTCCTGTGGATTTTTTCTACTTTTATATATATGTAATGTCAATTAAGTCAATTTCTTCACTTCTCGTGTAAAATTGTAAAATGGAGCTAAGCGAGTTGGTCAGTTTGTTGACCCCTCTGCATTTAATTCACCCAAGATATGGGGTAAAAGAATGCAAAAGTGAATTGCAATAATAATTAATAATCATTAATTATTATCACAGATATGTATTTTTGTGGTATATGTGTGCATAATACATTTTCTGCCTTAAAATTGCATTGTCGTCACGGAACATATTTTTTGAAGCTAGTGCGAATGAATTGGAGTTTAAATCGATGCAAGTAGAAGAACACGCAAACTTAATGCAACTTTTAGATAATTAGTAAAGTCTTTGACGGTGACAAATGGGAACAAGTAAAAAAAAAACAAAATTGCATCTGCAACGTCCATGTCTGTTTAGGTATTAATTTTTTTTATATCACGATTTGAATGCCTTCTTAACTTCTTATACATCATACATTAACATTACATATGTGCATGCGCTCTCAAAATGTGATCAATTGAATTGAGTTGGAGTGCAATTCGATTGTGGGAATCGAAATAGTGAATAGTGGGCCATTGCCTTTTCCATTCCATTCCATTGCCCACAGTCACAGTTCTCCTTCTTCATCTCTCTCTCTCTCTCTGTCTACAGTCTACACAGACAAACATACAATACAAAATCATAACCAAAATTTACGTGATATATACTTGTCCATATACATTTTCTTATACTGTTCATTTATTACATGTGGTGGTGAGAATACGCTTTTTACACACTTTACACACATTGTCGTGTGTTTTTGGTACACACGAAATGTCCTTACATATGGAAAAATGCTTGCAATTTTACGTTGGTCGGGAAAAGGAAAGACAAAAAAAAAACTGGTTTGGTAAGTGTGAGGAAATCCCATTCTGAACATATTATGTGTAAAATGTGTACAGTACCAAAATATATAGGGAAACAATAGGAATGGAGCCTGTACATATAGATACTCTACTCACTTTTGTGTTTATGTGTGTGTATATACGCGATTCAAGTTCGCACAAACTCGATAAATCCGTATAAAAAATGGGCAAAATTGCGTTTGGTATTATTATTATTTGGTATATGTATATAACTATGAGCTAATGTGATCATGTTCGAGTGTATCCATGTTTTTATGTGCAATCTGCAGATATTGTATGTACATTTCTACAGGCATAGTATATGATATGAGAGTGGAGAAAAAAAGAGACAGATGAGGCGTAGCCAAAGCAAACTCTGAGGGGGGAATTGCAATGCAATATTTCCCTGCATTTACATTTACCATATGCCAAAATCTCCAATCCTCAATGTGACTGTGTGTGTGTGTGTTTACAATGTGGATTCTATTAAAATATGGTTATAACTTCAAACGCGAAGATAATATGTACATGAAAAATAGCAGAAGGAAAATGAATGAAAATGAGAAGGATGAGATTACGCCATATAGTAAAGAGTTGGGTGAGTTTTGTGAGGCTTTACCTTCTTTCCTACGCAACAATGAGTGCTTCAATATCTGAAATCCTTTTGAATGATAAACTCACTCTCGCGTTCTGCTCTGTTGTTTTTTGTTGTCATACAAAATTTCGTTCAGTCTATTACTCACTCCATTCCCGCATTCATTCATCTATTTATTTCTCTCTTCTCTCCTTCTCTTTCCCACAACTTCAAATCCTTACTATTTTACTCTTTTTATTGAGCTATCAATACAATTCAAAGTCTTACAATCGTGATCGAACCCCCCAGAGTTTTCCTCATTTTGTCTGTCAGTTCTGGATGATTTGTTCATTGAGGGATTTCATATCATATATCTTATATATATACATTTGGGGACAAATTGATTGTCGTCGCGTCGTGTATGCCAAGTTTTCATTGTGAATTGTGGACATTTTCGGACATTTAGTGGATAATCGTAAAAGTTGACGTGTGAGGACTTAATTAAATGACGACGCCGGTTGGATTTTATCCCAGTTTTCTTTCGTCTCTCCTCGTGGGAACTTCCAGAGATTTCGTGTCTGTTTTATGACAGCTTCTCCGTTCCATGGAAAATAAATACATACATACATACATACATACATACACACACACAAACAAACAAATAACCATACATTCCAGTATTAATTCTACATTTGAGAATAACTTCCAATCCAAATCCAAGTGACGACTTATTTACAAATACAATTAGTCATTTTGACTTTTGACCAAACCAAATCCAATTCACACACATTATACTTACAAAATATTCATAATGTTTAACATTGAAACGAAAAGTTCAATGTCTCAGCAGGAGGTAAATTATTTTAGACATTCGGAATGTGCATGTTTTTGCATGATGAGTTTTGAGTTGAGTTGACGTTCGGAGTCTGTGTTTGTTGTTGTTGTTTGTCTGAACGTTGTGAACGGTGAATGCGTGTTTAAATGAATCAAAGTCAAGTTCCTAATTAATTGTTGATGATTGTTGTGTTTGTTATAATAATTGGAATTACAAAGGTTGTTAAATGTATAGTGGGAATGCTGCATGGGAAAGGATGAAAGGAAGCGAGGCAGACAATATAATACAATAAAAGGAAAAAATATTTATAATTAATTAAAGACTCAAAATTAATTTTGTTGTATTATTATTATTACTATGAAATTGATAGGTTCTTTCAGTGGCTCGAGCTGCATTCAGTACAGGTCGGACGCGGGACGTGAATTTCCGTATGAAACAATTGAAAGCTCTCCTGCGAATGTACGAAGAGAACAATGATGAGATTCTACTTGCTTTGAAGAAGGATATGCGGAAGAGTAAATTGGAGGGTTATTTATATGAAGTGGATCTGATGAAGAATGATGTTCGGGGTGCGATTAGAAACCTTCGGGAATGGATTAAACCCACAAGATTGGATCGGAATTGGTTGACCCTCATGGATGGTGCCTACATCTCGTCCGTTCCCTATGGTGTCGTCCTCGTCATCGGACCATGGAACTATCCGTAACCGGCAAATTTTACAATTATTACTATTATTGATCTTATATTTATGTTTAGAATAAGTTTGTAGAATTATCCAAACTTTCTTTTCAAAATATGTGTCGAATCCTTTTGATTTCTTTTGAAACTATGTGCGATAGCAATACTTGCATTCATATGTTTTGGTAGTTTGTATTTCAAAAACTTACATTATCGAAATATATTGGGAAATTAGTTTTCAACTTACTTTGGTGCCCATGTGTGGGGCCATAGCAGCGGGTAATTGTGTCATCATTAAACCGTCGGAGGTGAGTCATCACTCGGCAGCCAAAATGGCTGAATTGGTTCCCAAATATTTGGATCCAGAGTGCTATCAAGTCATTCAAGGTATGCCACTTTACCTCAATTACCTATACATTTATGAATTCACATGGACTCAACCAAAAAAAACCAAAAAAACAGAGTGCTCACTATATAAATTTGCTAAAAATCTTTGTATATATAAAGGTGGTCCACAGGAGACGGAAGAATTGCTCAGATTGAAATTCGACTATATTTTCTACACGGGCTCGTTGAATGTGGGTCGGAAAATCCATGCCGCTGCGAATCGGTTCTTGACACCGACCACACTTGAATTAGGAGGGAAAAGCCCAGTATATGTCGATAATACAGTCAATTTCGCCATGGCAGCTCGACGCATCTTATGGGGGAAAACTATGAACATGGGACAGGTAATTAAGTAATTAGTAATTACTAAGTACAGATTTACTACGGAATCCTGTTGTAAATTATCTATGAGCAATTAAATGATTGTCGCGCCTGATTTTAAGCAGTATTATACAGATACAAACATTACCTTGAGGCATCTGGGGTTTCTCTTTATTCTGTTTTTTTAGACCTGCGTGGCTCCTGACTATGTTCTGTGTAGTAAACATGTGGAGAAGCAATTGGTGGAGGAGAGTATGAAAGCCATGAATGAGTGGTATGGACAAGATTGGAAAACAGCAAAGGATTTGGCTCGAATCATCAATAAGAAACATTTTGATCGGCTCACAGCATATTTGAAAAATAGTGGACGTGTTGCAATGGGTGGGGAGACGGATGAGCAAGATCTTTGGATACAACCCAGTATTTTGGGTACATAAATAAACAATCAATAATTATTACAATTTTAATTTTCAATAATAAAACCCATTAAGCTCAATTTAGAACAATATAAATAAAAAAATTCTTGTACATACATATTATATAGTTGATGTGAAACCGACGGATCCGATAATGGAGGAAGAAGTCTTTGGGCCCATTCTGCCCTTTTTGACCTGCGACTCGCCAATAGATGCTATTAAATTCATTAACTCACGGTAATTAAGACAAATTTCAATTTTCAAATTTGAGAGAAAGGTTGCTGGGAATATTTCCAAAAACATTATACAAAATTCCCCTGAAAATTCCCATGAAAATGATTTGTATTTGGATTTTTTTTTCTGAATTTATGTACGCACAGTGCATCGAGTCCTTTGTGCCTGTATGTATTTTCCTCGAATCCGGATATTCAATCCCTTTTTGAGAATAATACATCCTCGGGCACGATGGCTTTTAACGATACGATCATTCAATTTGCTGTGGATGAACTTCCGTTTGGAGGGATTGGAGATTCCGGCATGGGCTCATACCATGGGAAATTTTCCTTTGATACTTTTACACATCGAAAATCCATTGTTGCACGAGACTATAGTTTCTTGGCGGATCAAGTCGGCATCTTTAGATATCCACCGTACACTGCCATCAAGATTAATTTCCTTAGTTTCCTTCTGAATCATTGGAAGAAATTTAAGATTTTCTACTGGGCTTATATTCCACATTTGGCTTGTTTCCTCCTTGGAATTGCCATCATACTCATCATCAACTTGCTCGAGACTCCCAGTAGCAGTGGGAAGTCCAGCTAAAATGAACTGAATAGCCCACAAGTTGAAGACAACTATAAAACTAATATGTGATTTCCTTTTGGTTTAAGTAATTATAAGTATACTTATATAGTTTTAGTACTCGATATTTTTTTATTCGTCGTCACATCGCATTACATTTACATTACGATCTATAGAATTTATTTTTTTATCCATTTAACGGTAGTCAAATTTATAGTTTGCGAAACAGCGAGAGAATTTGTGTGTAAAATGAGAAACTATACATATTTGACTACATTTAAATACGCTCATTTTTAAAATTAATTTATTTGTACTACTCCACGAAATGATGTATGTACCAGTAAGCTAATATATAGGAGGAATATTTATAGTGTTTTTTTAGTACACTTGCATGTGTGACGTAGTGTTTTTTTTTATTTTTTTTATTTTGTAGCATAAAAATTTGTACTATAGCCACTATAGGTATTTTTTTTAATGGTGATATGTATTTAGAATTTAGAGAGACAGAAAAATATCCAGACTATACGACTGAATTTTTTGGATTTCCCGTCTGTCATTTGTTTATAACGATTAACTATATACATATATAAAATATATATATTTATAAATGTGAATGAATTTCCCCAGTGGAACTAAACTATACATAACGAGTTGAGAATATGGAAGAGAAAGTGAGAGATTGAATATAAATGAGATTAAATACTATGTTGATTAATGATTCTGTTACGGCCATGGAGTAACGCAAATGTTACCTATGTATTAATAATGAAAGAGTGTGGATATAATCGAGAAATCAATAAAAAAATATATAAAGAGATTTTATTCTTACATTTGTGCATTGGAAATTGTAATGGATTTTCTTTGGTGTGTGTTTCTGACATATCTTACACAACTCAACTCATTGCTTCATTAGATTTAAGTTCAATTCAATCACCGTTGACCGTATTGGAAGTTTTATGAATTGAACACGTAAGGATTTTAAAATGCGACACCTCTTTGACTCGGAGTGGGTTTTCATTTTGATGAAATGAAACGGGTTGAAATATTGAATGATGTCGTGTGTTTCGTGACTTCAATCCGAGAGTCTCGGACCGAGACTTCATGTTTGTCGAACATTGTTTGAATAATTTGACTGAATAATTCATGGGCTTTTCTCGGGAGGACTCTACTTTCTCTACTTTCAAGACGGATTATATACACACGTGTTGTGACTTTTGTTTGTATTCTTAATATGACATAAGAATTCAATCTAACTACAAATATTTCTCAAACGCTTGACTTTGTATTCTCATTCTCCGTAGTCAAATGTTCATAACTCCTACAAGATTTCACAATATGTATATTTAGTTTGTCAAACTCAAGAAGTATTGTTAGCCAACTCCTTTGAGAAATTTGGAAGAGAATCCCGAATTTTTTCGGGGATGCTACGTCAAAAAATCAAATTTCGACGCCCACAAGTGAAACCAGTAAGAATTTATAGTAAATAATTTGGACATTTTGTTTGTTTTTTTTTGTAAACATTGAACATATCGTCGGTTAAGTTCCATAACCGTGTATTATCATTTGGCCCTTGAAGGCGAATTTGCGTGCACGTTCATATGCTAACGTTCAGTATGCGCCTTCTAGGACCAAATGATAATACACGGTTATGGAACTTAACCGACGATACGTGGAAAACGAACTGGGATTTTTGTGTGTATAGATGCTTTGGAAGCACGCATTCAAATTGCCGAAGCAATTCTGTGGGACTTGTAGTCTACGTGAAGGGTCTGCCGTCATTATCGTTGGAACTCAGGTCTGTGAATAAACTATAAAACTCCCAAAATTCCAATTATATAATATATACATATATATATATATATATGTGTAATATTTCCAATGTCTAAATTGTGAGTTAAATTGAGTCTTCACTGGTAATTAATTAATGATTTGAGGATGGTTATAGCTTACGATGTCAGCTCTTTTGTCCGTGGCCGTGGTAGCAATCCAAAAATACCAAAAAAGCATTGACGACTCATGGGAATTCAAACTGAAAAATGATTTTTATAAATGGTTTGGAGAAATAGGCCAGAGTGATACGGCCTATGCAGCAAAGCAATTATATAGTAATTCCTCTTCCCATGAATTCCATTTAATTTAAATCCTAATTAATTCTTTCGACTCTGCCCATGAAGTGAAACGAACTCGAGGCTTTTTCTTTCTTTCTTTCTTTGATTCACGATTAAAGTTTGGCAACCCGTCACGTGGGCCTTTATCGGTATTTGTTCATCTTATATCGTCCTCGGATTCACGGTCATTTTCGCTCTCATCAGGAAAACAGTGAGACGACAAAAAAAACATCCCCACACAAAAAGTCAAAATATATGCATATTATTATAGTATATAGTATAAGAAGTACATGGGATTTTAACTCTTAATTAAAAATTGTAAATATAGTCGCATCCATGCTGGATGATTCCATGGTTGTTGTACACGTTCATTCTAATAGTGGCAGCGTACACAAACGTGGCTTTCATGGTCAGTTTAGTCATCATATTCACATTCAAACGGGAAATCACCATCACGTTGGATGTTGTACCCATCGTGTTTGTCCTTCTCTTTGCCATCGTTTGGACTTATGGATTCATCATTGTTTTGGCTCACACCAAGGTAAATATACATAAATATACAAAAATATAATATACATAAATATATACAAACCCCAATCAATCACTCAATTGCTCAATTTTTCAATTATTGCAAAAATTCAGCCACAAAGTTTGTCAATTTCCTTACATATGCTTTTTTCACATGTACTTTAATTTAAATTTAATATAATAGAAACGATATCTGTCCCGAAAGTTGGTTCATGCTGCCAAACTTGCAATGAAAAATAAAGTCCCTCCTGATGCGCAACAACAAGAAAAACCGAAAATCCCTCAAGTCCTTCAAGTCCCTCCACCAATCGTCACCCTGAACTAAAATTTTAAAATTCAATTTAATTACTAATTCTATATATGCACGTTCATTTTTAATGTCGTCTAGTTTTCATTACAAAATCATACGTTTTACATTCCCAACTTTTCTCTGTCATAAAGATTGTGAAGAACAATAAGAAATAAATTGAGCACAAACTCTGACCAGTTTTATGTATACGAATCAAGGAAAATTTAACGGAATTTTTAACTGGAGATATTTACGTATTCTTGATTCTTGTACAACATCCTCAGAAGTCAGAATCATTTCGCAATCAAATCATTCGGAATCATTGCCCTCCGTCAATGTTGAGTTTAATTCGAAATCTTATTTAAATACATTACCTTTGGCCTCTAGCGATAAATCCAAAGTATCAATGAAAATTACCAAAAAAGGAAACACGAAAAAATGATAACAAAATGTATATTAAAATATTCGTGTGGAAATCACATTGAATATTGACGCATTTAGGATTTGGACTTGAAAACAAATTATTTTAATCGACCACCTTTGTCATTCAAATATTAAACGATGTGAAATGAAATTTAGATATTTAATGGATTTTATGCACAAAAGCCCCCAAAAAAATTGTGATGGGAGGAAAAGTTCATGACTCGATCAATTATTTGACCGTGCATCCAATTTTTATGTACTTAGGTAACTCTGTCGACTGAACATAAAATCTCCCTCTCACACGCTCGCAGGTAAAATGGCAGTTTAGATTTCCATTTTGAGTATTTTTTCGTACATAGAGTTCTGAGAAAATACAAATTTATCAGAAAAATCAAATTTTGTGCGTATAGACAAATATTACCAAATTTAATGACTCAAGTGTTTTTTCGAGATACAATTTTTGACTTGGGATTCATTAATATTTTACATCACCAAGTAATTTTTCAGCATGTTTTTCCATTTCAATCAAAATGGTAGGACGTGTGTGAACAAATCTTGTGGGATTTTCTTAGCTTTCGTATTTGTACATTTAATTCCTTTAGAGTCTGGATATAAAATCAGTGATGCTGACTGGGAGGAGAAAGGAAAAGAAAGTATATATATTATTATACATAGATAATGATTAATCAAATTTTAACCTTCATCATACGGTGTTTAATTGCTGTGAATGTAAACTAACGTAATGACATATCATGTTCAATTCTCAAGGCGTTCAAATCCGATTCATCACGAATCTCCGGCACAAAAGGGAAATCTCCACTCGGGATTTCCACATAATTGAGATGAAACGATCGAGTTTAAACAACTCAAAAACGGAAATTCATATCACGAGAAATGATCAACTGTTCTCATCCAATTTTACGTGAATTTCCCCACAATTATATTGAACATGTACATAATATATAGACTTGAATGTCTACAAATAAATTCTAATCGAACATTTTATAGATTTACTGTAAATCACGGAGGAACTCGAGAGAAAATCCAAGAGCTGAGTGAAAGTGATAGCGAGAGCTCTGAAGATGGACATTGTTTATTCTCCGGACTCATTAGCAACAAATTCGAAAGGGATTCCAATGTGAATTCAGCTATGGATGCGAATTTTATTGAGCACGTGGTTTTGACAAGTTGCGGGGAACACCCAGGGTTTGTAAGCCCTTTGAACTTAAATCATGGACCAGAGTGTGTTCAAAATCAAATATGACATTTCATGACATGAGGTAAACATTGAAATTGTTATTGTTTTTTTTTTTAGACTGGTATCATAATGAGCAAAGAAGGGAATTATCTACTGGAGCCAGAACCACGAAAATCCCCTTTGGGTTTTGATTTTGATGGGCAAAAGGAAATTTTCCATACGCTCACACTCATGGAAACAAGCGAAGAGCGTCAATTCCTTTCACAGGAGATTCTCCGAACATGCGGAGGATGTAAAAAAAATACAAATTCCAAATCCAGACAGAATCCATCAAAATCAATCATTTTAATGTTTTATCAATTATAGAGCGTTCCTTCATATATCATCACATTTTTTGTTTTGATACACAGCCATAGACCTCCCAGACGCATACAGTATGGAGCCAGAACAGCCTCCTCAAGAGCCCGAAAAATCTACTACTACGGAGTCCCCGGGTAATTCTGTTCGCTGGCGAACAAGTTCCACCCGGAAACCTCCAGGTTTGAAAACGAAAGGAGTCCCCATCGTCCGATATAAAATGAGCAGTAAGACGAAGACGTCTAAGAAATCCAAGAGAACCTCAAAGTCCAAAAAACCCATCCATGATGTCAAAGCATCGGGTAGACCGGTAATTGAGCTGGGAATTTACACGGATGAAAAATTCTACGAATTCATCACAAAGAAATTAAAATCCACAGCTTTGAAGTCCATCAAAAACTACATTACGACTTTGGTTCAAACGGTATAAACACATAGCACAAGAAAATAATCTTATTTTGAGAAATTCTCATCCCGCATTTTAATATTTTGTTATGACATTTAAATAATTTAAATGTTGACACACACAGACGGCCATTTTGTACGAGTCACCGAGTTTAAAAATCCCGGTTACATTAAGTCTGGTGTCCATAGAGATCCTGACTAAAAATCCAGGGAGTATGAATCCGGGAAATGGGCTCATGACGCCCTACCTGGAGTCATTTTGTAAATATTCATCAGGGATAAATGAGAAAAGTGGTTTTAATCTATTCGATCATGCCATGTTGCTCACTGGTGTGGATATTCGAACAGAGGAATCCGATATGGCCGTGGGTGAGAAAAACATCACCATTTTTAATCAAGAATGTTCATTTTGAGACGAGGGTAATTTTAAAAAAGTAATTAATTAATTATGATGATGAAAGGCGTGGCGTACACAGAGGCTCTTTGTACATACTTTCTATCCTGCTCGTTGGTTGAAGGGAAAAATTATGGAGCTGCGTCGATTATGACTCACGAATTGGGTGAATGCCAATTGCCAACTGACAATATACAAATATTTAAAATTCCCAAAATCAAAAGGGTTGAAAAAAATTTGTTATTATTATTATTATTGCAATTGCCATGTTTTTTAATTTTTAGGGCATTCTTTGGGGATGAATCATGATGGTGAGGGGAATAATATGGCGTGTGATGCCAAGACAAATATCATGGCAGCCTATCTACAACCGAAACAGGTGGGCTGGTCGGAGTGTTCCAATTCAAATATGAAATCCTTTTTGAGTGGGAAAACTCGGTCTCATCGAGCAAACTATCGGGATAATTGTCTCCTCAAATCCTC
This sequence comes from Gisinianus flammeolus, assembly GCA_034699125.1. Lineage (NCBI taxonomy): Eukaryota > Metazoa > Arthropoda > Collembola > Symphypleona > Katiannidae > Gisinianus > Gisinianus flammeolus. The sequence goes on from JAIUND010002586.1 coordinate 15,591, forward strand.
CACAAAGAATTCAAAACAAATTCAATTTAGTACGACCAAAAGATTACCTGGGGAAAAGATCACTGCGGATGCACAGTGTGCGATGCATTCGGGGACGACGTATCCTCTTGCTGTCACTGATCCAAAACTGTATCATTTCAAGGTCCGTTTATGTGCCAACAACTTTGTCCGCTTCAGACTATATATTATAGGTATGTATAGGTGCTATAAAATGTGATCATGAAAATTCTTATTTTTTGGACAGTCGTTTGAATTCTGTAAGGAGCTTTATTGTTCATCCAGCGCCCGTACAGTGGCTACCTATGTCCATACGCCATTGGAAGGGACCGAATGTGCCAAGGGAAAAGTATATAGTGACAATATATATATATTGTTCAGTGTCCTTTTTTAAATGCCTCTATACATATAATGATTGCTATTTCTCTTGTTGAATTTTAGTGGTGTAGAATTGGGAAATGCACAGAACGGAAGGAGATTTGATCATTTTGAGCGTATTCATGGATATATTTGATGTGAAAGTTTCAAACCCAAATTAAATATGCACATCTTGAATAAAAATATCAAAAAAAAACACTTTTTCAAAATCCTAATTAAAGTAGTTCATTTTTGTTACTGTGAATCATTAAATGGCTCATTTGAATCCACGAGGAAGTTGGTTTAAAAAAATGACAATGGGAATTGAAAATTGAATGAACATCCGGAAAATCCACATTTCATTTTAAACACGCTACAAAATCCAATGACATTTTCATAATGCAATTAAACATTTTTTGATTTGTTCAGTCTCGTATAGCAAGAATTTGAGTTTCTATACTTAGGAAACTTTAAATATTATGAAAGATCTGGAATATTTCTCTCATTGAAAAACAAAAAAATTGTTCAAGAAAAGTGTCCATTAGACAAAACTGTTGGATTAAAAAAAAAACCAACTGTGATTGGTCCATTGTGGACACGTGTAAAATATTTAATACATGTCATTGTAGAATAGAATATTAAATTATCATTGCATAAACTGCATTTAATCCCAATTGAATTGTCCACATAATTGCACGTGTGTTGTTGTCAAAAATCGAATCTAAATGGAGATCTCGTGACGGTGTCCATTAAGTTCGGATGGAATTTTGAGCACGCAAATGATAGTAAAAGGTTGAGTATTTTTGGGTGGCTTGAAGCCTTTAACTTACCTATATATCGTTAGTTTAGAGTCCGTTCGCCAACAGAAAATATGTGGAAAATTCAAAGTCAAAAGACGAGTGGTGAAGTATGAAGGTGACTTCTGCTTCTCCCTCTCCATATTCATATCTCCATTCACACCAAAATTTATCTCATGATTCTTTATATTCATCATCTTCAACCAAATTAATTGCAACTAAATCACAGTCTACAAGAAATACGACCAGAACAACAAAGTTCTTGATTGGAATCTCTATTACTTTCTCCATCATTTTCCTCTGTGCAAACACCACATATTTCTTCTCCTGGCAACAACAGCAGATCAGTCAAACTTCCGATAGGAAAAATGAGTCATTTTCAGTTCCTTTCATGTTGAAGTCGATCAAAAAACGTCCGAATGATTTCTCAAAGAAACAACCAGAATCAGAACCAGAACCAGAATTACCAACAGAGAGAGTTTCTGTCCGATTTATAAATGGCCATGGAAAAAGAAGTCGGCGGTCCAACTCCAGGTCGAAAGCTCACTGGACTTTTGAAATTTTCCGACCCGATACCAATGAAACCATGATCCTGCTCACCTCCAGAAAATATTCCCTACTTTCCCCAAATTTCAAGTACTAATTTCACACGTTGTGTATTTTTATTCTATATGATAAAAATACAGGTATATAGAGAAAGTCCCACAAAAAAGTACTACACAGATTTTATCAACTTTGGATTTTTTGTTGTTGTACGTACATTCAGAATCCAAGTGAATCCTGATGAAGATGAAGACGACGACGACGACGACGAAAATAAAATGGTTGTGACGAGATCTCGGAGGGATTTGAATGAGAAAGAGGATGAGCATTTCAAGCATTGCATTTACACTGGACACATTTCTTCACATCCTGAAAGTCAAGTGGCTGTCACTTCCTGTCAACTCTATTCAGACTCCAAACACTTCCAAGGATTTGTAAGTATACATCAAAAGAATTATACATAAAACTCCGCATATATACATATACATATTGCAAGTAATTTTGATGAGCAATATTAATAATTGTTAGTATTGAACAGACAGGTTTGATCGCTCTAGAAAATGAGCGCTGGTTCATTGAGCCCTTGGATGATTTGGAATCTGACCACGATAGTTATCATCATTTGATTCACAAAAATCCACCCACAAATTTCAATTCCAAACGATGCACAGCCGGAAGTAAAATATTACAGTCTTTTTTAATATTTTCATTACATTACTTTCCTTAAATTACTCTCATTATTAATTTCGCACTTATTTAATTTTTTGTTTTACAAGATTTTCATAGACCCAAATCATCCGAGAACCCTGACAGCGACTCAGCTCCTCCCGAATCCCCATCAAACCCGGGTAAAACTTAAACAAAACTTATATAGGATTACAGTCAATTGTGAATCCCACAAAATAACCGCTGAATCATATTAGAATTTGACGGAAATGAAGAGGACGAAGAAAATCTGGAACTTCATCCAGTGCAATTGGCCTCACGCACTACGGACTTTGAGCTGAGTCAGAAATCTAAAACCACTGGAAAACCATCCAAAGGCAAGTCCACCACAAAAATTGTAGAACTCGCCATTTTCTCTGATGCTCGACTCTACGAGAAAATGGCAAGGAAATTCCCTAAAAATACCTTAAAAGAAGTCAAAGCATTTCTCCTCGCCCAAGTCAACAATGTAAGCAAACTATATGTAATTAATTTCCAAATTCAATAAACTTTATTCAATTATAGTAAATGACAAATTTAATGATGCTCAAATTTCCAGATGAATTTGATGTACCAGACTGGACTTGGTTCGGGGAACGACGTTGAAATTCGTCTAAACTATCTCGAGATCCTCACGAAGCCCGTGAAAACGTTGAATAATGGAAATGGGAAAGAGAGTATTTACTTAAATTCTTTTTGTAATTTCGCTGCTAAAAAATCCAATACGATGGGATTTGATCATGCCATGATGCTCACAGGATTGGATCTGCGGGATTCGGACAGTAATGGAGTTTTGGGTGTCGCGTGGACAGCTGCAATGTGCGACAAGAAATACAGTTGCTCGTTAGTGGAGGGTGCTAGTTTTTTTGGATCTTACACCATGTCACATGAATTAGGTTGCTTTTACTTTTACTTTACTGTCATTTTGATCCGGAGGAAATTTCCATATATAGTCGGCTTTGTAATTCCATCATTTCTCTGTTGCTATATATTTACAGGTCATTCTCTGGGGATGAATCACGACGGTGAGGAGAATAATAAAGCGTGTGACCCGAACAAAAACATCATGGCCGCACTTGGAGGTCCAGGTCAAACAACATGGTCCAGCTGCTCACAAAATAATCTTCGGGATTTCCTCAGAGGGAAATCTAAAATTAAGGACGCAACCATCCCCAATTGTCTAAAAACACTCAAGAAAAATAAAAAGAGCAAACCCATTTCCTACAAGAATAAGAAACTCCCCGGGGAAATGTACTCCCCAGCTCAACAGTGTGCTCTCTACGTGGGGAAACGTTTCAGTGAACCCATCATGACTTCAACCCCTCCATTTGAGGTCTGCTGCACAAATCATTTTTTTTCAGTTTTTCAGATTTCCAGTGAATTCAAGGATTTCTATAAGAGACATTTTAATTAAGGATGTTTTGTGTGTATTAATATTTCTTGTATAGAATATCTGTCGGGAATTAATGTGTGGTAATCGAACCGTCTCCATTTCTACTCATCCAGCTTTAGAGGGGACTCCTTGTGGGAAAACGAAGGTCAGGAAATATCTCCAAATGATCCCACTAATTATCTCATCATTATCGTGTTTAAATGTAATTAAATTGTAATTCTGGATAGTGGTGCAAATCCGGAAGCTGTGTTACCCGTAGTACCAAGCCAGCTAAATCGGGTTAACAATTCATCATTTAAAACTGAAAATATTGGAAGACGATGACGATGATGATGCTCAAAACATATTTATTAACAATTCGTTTACTGATTAATAATTAATATGATTCGGTGGAGATTTAAAGTGAAATGAAAACGTAATAAAATTGAGGAATGCGGATTCAAAAGAAAGTCATTTTAAAAAATTGTCAACATTTATTTTTCTCATTTTCCTCCCTCAAAGACAAAAATTGAAAATGTGGGAACTGAACCAATGACAATTTGGCATTAAATCCGTAATTACTATAGTTTAATTATCAATTAGTTATCATCCTTAATTATATATATGTGGTTATCTGGTATTCTGGTATACGTGTGTAAAAGGGTAAATATTTAAATGTAGTATGTATATGCGAACAGTAAACACTCATAAATTAATTGTAATCTTAGTTGTAATTAAACCCACTCAACTCCCAAGTTTTTCTTTTTGCTTAATACTGTCAATTGAAATTGAAATTGAAATTAAAATTATTAACTTAAATTTTGCACTTTCCATTTAACGTTTTACATTGAAATCATCAAAATCATGTTATTTAATGTGATATGAGTATGAAAATCATGGATGGATTGACATTCGATCATTCAAGATTTAAAAGTACTGCTTAATTTTTACGTGAGTTAACTTTTCCTTTAATCTTGTAGAAATATCAAGCAAACTATATCTTAAATGTATTCTCAAAAAAAAAGGTCAAAGGTCAAGCAAATTGATGCTGACTGTCTTCATTTTGTTTCTATGTAAAGGAATGACTGCTGAGAGTGACATTAAAATCTATATCATATAAATTAAAATTAGCAAGGAATTTAAAATATTTAAGTTGTAATTTTGTGTTTGCATCATTTCATTTCATGCAGAGAATTCTATAAGTTGTGTTTTTGTTTCCTCGCTCGAGTTTTTTTTTTTTTTTGATTTAGTTGTAATTTTAAATTTGTATTCTATCACATTCAAAAAACTCTCAACGCGGAAAGCACTGAAAACTCTTTTTTTATAGAAATGAATTACAACCAAAAAAAATTTAGATGTGACGACGAGAAATCAAATGAACTTTTGATTCTAATTCTCTTACATACAAAAAAAGTTTTTTTTTGAAAAAACTTGAAAATGAAAGTCTCTTAAATCTTAATTGTAATTTGTAGCTTCTTTTTTTTAGTCGTATAACGAAATTGTGAAGGAACTTTTGGAGGGTGTGCTTTGAATCGCAAATATCGCAGAATTTTCTCAAAAACATACTAAAAGACAAAACAAAAACAAAACAAACACAAAAAAGTCATTCCTTTTCCTCATTTAACTGGAAATTACAATCTTTTAAAAAAGAGTTTCAAAAAAAATTAAATAACGCACACACATACACAAACACTCAAATAAACCTTAATAATTGTAGGATAAGTTCTCCCTACAAACTTTCATTGAGTATATAGGAAATTCAATAATAATAACAATGACAAAATGGGGGAAACAAAAAAAATGCAAATTACAATAACGATATACTGTCTATCCACAAAAACTTATCGCATTTTGTAAATTCTTCAAGCATGTGAGAGCCTTGGAAAATGGTGAGGGAAAAGAATTCTAAATTGAAAATATTACTTTTGGCAACAGCGCATTGCTTTTTCTGTGTAATAAATACAGA
>JAIUND010002587.1:0-21316 GCA_034699125.1 Gisinianus flammeolus
CACACACACACACACACACACATACATTCACTCACTATCATAGACACACTACACTCACACTCACTCACACACACACACACACACACACATATCACATGGAGTCACATACAAACACGAACGACTAACGTTCCCCCGTGAGAATAACCACTCTTCACAGATGTCCAGAGAATCGAATCGATACAGTAATATAAATAACAATAATGTCCTTCTCTCTTTTCTCTCTGTGCTCGGCCAACTGACCAGTGGTCATATGGTTCAATAAAAGGCTTATGAGATTAGTTTTTGTACATGAAGAAGGGAGAGGAGGGGAGGGCTCGAGATATTCTCTCTCTGTCTCTCTCTCTACACCATCCACATCTATAAATACATTAGAAATACAAACTGGAAACTACACAACTACAACTTGGCTATAAACTACATACATAAATTATAGGCAACTCATCCATACGATAGGATACGATACGATACGATACGCAAGTCAGTTAACTTTTCTCCCTGAAACATAGATAAATAAATATAGCTCTGGCTAACGCAAAAATAAATTAAACTCTCTATACTTATAGAGATAGAGATAGACGAAACAAAACTCTGATGATCTCTCTCTCTCTCTCTCCTCTTCTACATGTTTTTCTTCTTCATCTCTTCCTCCTCTTCCTCGTCTCCTTCTTTTTCTTCTTCCCATTCCAATTCCAATTCCAATACAATGTCATGTCCAGAGCAGTCACAGAGTTTCGGCATCACATTCACATGGCATAAAATGCCATAAAATATGTAGTCGGTGGACGTTCCAAGCTGCCTTTCCCTTCTACTTCTGACTAATAGTTAATACATACTAATTGTAATTGTCATATGGTTTCAGATTCGAAATTCGAATACAAATTCAAACTCGGTTGCGGATTTGTGACAAGAGACATCATGAGTATAGATATACTAATGGACTCATATCCTTATACTTATACGCCAATATACGGATAGTCACATGTACATTCGGGTGGAGAAAGAGAATGAGAGAGAGATTTCCATCCCAACACCCAACCTCTCCATCATTCTGGTCCATGATGCTTTGTTGCTGGAAATGAGCAAGGCTAATAATAGAAATTCTATGAATGTATACTCGTATGTGTGTGTGTGACTGTATGGAAAGAACTAATTGACACGGGGGTAAAGCTGACATTTCTCCAAATTAGATATCTGTATGGAGTTGTCACAGATTAAATTATTCATCTGATTGTTTCGCCCTATGAACTTTCCTTGTCTTGAAGAGCTTTCCCTATAGATTGACCATTTCCCTCACATTCACATTCACAGTCACATTCAAGCACACTACTACATGTATAGATACGACTTACTATCTGTATGATACTGAACAAACGACAAGTACAACAACGACGACGACTACAAACTGCAATTATCCTGTAGGTGTCCGTTCGTCCGTTCGTCCGTTCGTCCAGACTTTGTAGGGAGCTCATAAACTTGATGTATATGTATGTATACCTACATAACATACATAAATACAGATGGATACTCGTTCCCTATCTCCAAATATCTGTACTCAATGTGCATACATAAATGTAGCTAATAGTACGCATAATCTCCCTAATGGTTCAATTGAATTCAATAATATAATTGTCTGGACTTTGGGACTGGGAAATGGAGACTGGAGACTGGAGACTGGGTATTGGGTATTGGAATAATTATAAGAGTTTGAAAATAATGATATCATTGGATGGTTTGGGAGATTATTGGGAATGGGAAATGGGGAAGAATTTCAAAAGATGACAGCGTGAAAACAAAGATCCCATGTACATAAGCAATTATTTGTATAGTTGTATAAAAATTCCCTGAATGGACGACTTGTACAACTTGATTATTTTCAATTAAGTACATTGTTCAAGTCTCATTTTGCATTTAGGGATTTAGGTGTTTAGTATAGAGTTAGTCAAGTGAGAAGGAAGTTAGTTGGACTATATACATCTATATACACGTACAATTGCGAGGATTATCGGGGGGAAAGGGAAATCATCTTTAAGGTTTAAGTTGTTTAAGGTCCAAGTTGGAAGAGGGAAGGAGGCCTTGGAGAAAGTCAAGTCGAGTCAATTGAGGGGGCTAAAAAAGCGGAAGGAAATGAAATGCAATTGGATTGAATACATACTCAAGTTTATTATTATGTGGTCGTCATGATAGAATATTTTGGGGGAAACCGAGTCAAAGAATCTTTATCTGAGCGATTGATCCTCAGCCTATCTATGTTTGCGTAGGGTCGAAGAAAAAGCGCAAACCAAAGGGCTTAGTTTTTCTTTTTACCCCTCTTCTCTGACCACCACTACAAATGCTCCATTACTTACACCAGACTAAACTTGATGGCTACTTTGAAGGATCGGACGAGGAAGATGGGCGTAAGGCGAAGGCAAACGCTTTCTCTCAATGTGTACATATGACTATGCCATAAATACACTCACATCATGTAGCTATGTACATTACATAAGCAAATGTGTACATGTTGACTCTCCTTCTCGGTCTCTGTCCTCTATTCTATTCGGTTGGTTGAGGTCGTCAAGTCGTCATTCTGGGTTAGTTGCTAGTTGGAGGATCAGATTCGTAGTAGTGGCGATCGGCAGAGAAAGAGAGCGAGAGAGAGAGAGAGAGAGAGAGAGAGGGAACGAGTGAATTTGGTGATGTATAAAATTCCAAAAACCCGACCTTGGCCATCATGGATCATGATCAAACTCATCATTAAGAATATCTTTCTTCCTCTCTTTCTCTCTTTCTCTCCTTTTTTTCTCTTTCTCTTCCTCTCTCTTGGTGGAAATAGATGCGAAGGGATGACTCGAGAAAATCAAGGAATATGTCAGGAACTCAAAAAGCGTGAAATGCTAGAGCGAGGAGAGTGATTGATCATCGCCACTGACATGATGATGATCGCTTTGGTCCTTGATTGATTCGATGTGTTTAATACTGTAGATGATTCTACCCGCCCGTCTGCCATTCACCGTAATATATACCGACCAAAAAAAGAAGAATATTACACTCCGGGACAGAGAACAAGTCGGAATGAAGCTCCACAACTCCACTCTCTCTTTCCCTTTCTCGCTTTCTCTCTCTCTCTCTCTCTCTGAAGTTTTCATCTGAAAAAAGAAGAAGAAGAAGAAGTAGAAGTAGAAAAACAACCAAAAGGAGAACTCGTTACTGGAAGTCAGAGGAAATCAATTTCTATCGTATCTATACCCATTTTCCAGATGCAGACTACCCTCAAATGTTTCATTTTATTCGAATCCATCTCATCCTCATCCTCTCTCTCTCTCTCTCTCTCTCTCCCTCTCTCTCTCTCTCTCTCTCTCTCCCTCTCTCTCTCTCTCTCTCGACACTATTGAAAATGTATACACATTTCCCACAATTCCTCTTGTATTATTCAATGTATAAAATATTCTACCTCTTTCTCTCCTACTCGAGGCCCTTTGAATCCGTTTTTTATCTCCAGAGTCGGGATTGAAGGTATCGCTACAGATATATGAAATGTGATCGTAATGTGCCAAAGCCGTGTAGGCGGTAGAAATATCTCAAATGTGTATTTACCTTTTTGCGTTCTCTCTCTCACTCACACACTCTCTTTCTCTCCTCTCTCTCTCGTACTTCATCTTTATAAAGATGCCGTGTAGATATACGATATATCTACACTCTCCATTCATTCGGCTATACACAGAAACTGACTATGAAAGACCATTTTGAAATGTATGCAACGTTCAAATTTGGATTCGGAGATGGGCTGTCTGTCTATCTCTCGACTCGTCTCAGTCTCAATGGAGAGAGAGAGAGAGAGAGAGAGAGAAAGAGAAAGAGTGAGAAAGAAAGAAAGAAAGAAAGAAAGAAAAAGAGAATGTTTACTCTATGAAAAATTCATCTCAACTTTTCCCGATTCGTTTCTTCTTACTTTCAACTCACTTTTTTATATGCAGACACAACTTCTCAGTGTTTCGTTTTTTTGGACTCGCTCGAACGGAAACCCAACGGTTATTATAATCCGTCTATGCAAATTTCTACGATACTGCGATAAAGGAAACATTTATTTGAGCAGTATTCACTCATTTTTACAACGATGAAATTTTTTAATTTTAGATTTGCTTTTTTTTTTTGTGTGTAAAAAAAAACAAAAATCGGAATTAATTTCAGAATTTACCTACGAAAAACGAAAATGCTTGACAGTTCATTGTTTTATCATTCCCCAATCTGTTTGAATTTTCTCGATATTTCTTTTCTCGATATTACGATTGTTGGAGATTTTCAGACCCGAAACTTAATTACAAATAAAATAATCAATAGGGAAAGAGAGGGAGAAAGAGAGAGAGAGAGGGACAGAAAGAAAACAAAAGTATTTTGCCGTATAATTCGTGTGTTGTTTGTTTGTGTCTTTGGATGATTCTTTTTTTTTGCCGTCTTTGTCTTGATGGTGGGGCGATGAGGAAAGAAAAAATAAGCTGACGTCTATGGTGGACATTAAAGAAGGACTAGGACTATAATAGATGTGAAATCACGTAATATGGCTCTCAAGCAGAGTAGTCAACTACAGATATATTTAAAGAGAAAAAAGTTGTAGGTAGTTGAGAAAGATATAGAGAGAGGGGCAGAAAGAGAGAGAGAGTTGGGAGATGTAAAAAAATGCTCCCATAAAGTACCCCATACCATTTATTATAGACGGAGAAAAGAAAAATTGACGGTAAATGAAAAAAACAGAAGGAAAAAAGGAGCCGCTTGAGGAGATAATATGTAGACGGAGAAAAAGAGAGAGAGAGAAGAAAGGGAAAAAAAGTCTTGGATCATGGACCAATAAAATAATCCCGTACAGAGAGAGAGAGAGAGTCAGTTCCAGTATGACTATGAGTATCAGTGTCACTACCATTTACCATTTTCCCCGTTTTCAGTTTCAGCTAGTAGCAGTTGAGAAAAGGAAAAAAAAAGAAAAAAGAAAGAGTCGACGGCAAAGGAAGAGAGAGAGAGAGAGAGACAGAGAGAGAAAACCAAAGGGAAACGGCGAAGCTAGAATTATCCACGTGCTAGGAAACTAAAACAGAGATTGTGATTGTGTGACCAGAATTCAAATAAGTATCAAATTAAATTTTTTTCCCTACACACATCTGACTTTGGATCCGACCCCGAAATAATTTTTCTTAATTCGGTTCAGTTCTAAACCGATTCAACTTTTTATCGACGAGAGTTTGGGATAGCGTGAGTTGGGATTATAAACAATGAACAGAGAGAGAGAGAGAGAGAGAAGATTACGGCTGGCGAGTGCTGGGATGAATTTGCAAGTGGTAATGTGTGTATGTCTGTGTCCCCTCCTCCTCCCCCATTCTTGATTCTCTAAACTAAAAAAAAACAGATTTCTCGCTCTCTCTCTCGCTCTCTCTCTCATTCTCGCTCACTTTCTCACTTAATCTTCCACCTTTCTCGTCCCTCGTTTGAGAAACTCGTAAAAATAACCATAGAATGGTACAGTCCAGATCCAGAGAGAAATTGAAACAATTTTTGAAAATAAATAAATGTAAACAAGCATTCCCTTTATATTGCCTTCTCATCCTCCATCCTCCATTCTCATCTTTATCTTGAGATAGAAAACCGATAGAAAAATAGAAAAACTATTCTAAAATTGTCTGGGTGGAGACATTTACGTTTACGTTTGAAGTTGGAAGGTTTGGGGAAATGCATCAAAGTGCATGCAGATATTTCCATACCATCCTCAACACTAACTATATCTCTACATTCTTTCTCTTCTTCTTCTTGTTCAACTACATTTTTGAGCTTAATGGCTCCCAGCTATGGATATCCCAGTATATATATACAATATACATATGCAAACAAACACCACATCTTTACTCTCTCTTTCTCTCTTTCTCTCTCTCTCTCTCTCGCTCACCCGCTACACTTTACACTTTACACACAAACTATGAACTACTCTGGAAAATAAACATAAATATAAATGTTTCCATTTAAAATAACCATACTGATGTATGTGCATTTTGTTTAAACAAAGAAATCCAACCAAGATGATTCTCATGGAGAAGAAAACGACCAAGAAGAAGAAGAAGAAGGAAGAAGAAAAAAATGTAAATTTTTACGTATATAAGTTTTTCTGTCATTGTCGTTCATTGGCGTGGCAAAAATTCCCATTTTCTCTCCCGTTTTCAAAAACAAGCATCAGCAAAACCAAAAACTAAAGAGGAGAGAGAGAGAGAGAGAGAGAGAGATGAAAATGCCGATGCCGATGCCATGTATTTATATGTGAGAATGTCTGTATGGTTGAGTGTCAACTCTCCACACACACACACACACACACAGTTGTCTACCATACCAAGAAACTCACAAGATTTTCTTTCCTTTCTCACACTCACTTGTTCTCTCAATGTGTAATCTCTTGTATTCTTTCGTCTACTCTTCAATTCTCTCTCTCTCTCTCTCTCTCTCTCCCATACTTTCAGTTTCTCTTCTTCTAGTCGTCCAAAATTTCAAAGCTAAAGCTAACAGACCCGAGTAAGAGAGAGAGAGACAGAGCAACTAAGAAGTAGTAATAAGGACGATTGCCAAAAATGAGACCATAGCTTGGCATAACAGAGAGAGAGAGAAAGAGAGAGAGAGAGAGAGAGGGAGAGAGATCCATCTATCTATATGGGGAAGAGCACTATGGGAATGGTATTATGTACTATAGAGTCTATAGTCTATCAGATTTACGAGGTCGACGAAATTTCCCCTAGCCGGGTAGTTGTGAAATATAACAGCCATTTTCCTGATTTATACCCGTCTCCCTGAAATAACTCACTACACGAAGATGAATCTTAGCCGTACAGGCTCTCACTCTGACTATTACTAATAGCATTACGAGCATTTATATCAGTACTTATATAATACCGTGCCATACCAGTCGTCTCGAGGAGGAACACGTTACAAGTTATAGTTTAGTATCGTCTATGTACACTCTCTCTCTTTCTTTCTCTCTCTCTGTCTCTCTCTCCCATTCCTATATGATACGATGAAGAAGCAAGTCCCTTTTCTCTCTCTCCATTCCATTCCAATGTCTAACTGTGTGCAATTGCTTGAGCAATGAATAAACGCTAGAGCGCATTATTATGAACTTTGATAGGCCGGCAAGAGATAGAGAGAGAGAGAAAACTCTAAAAGAAAAACTAACCATAAGATAGATACCAACCAAAAAGAAAATGTGAATCACTCTCCTTTTGCTTTTTGGCATTTCCTTCTTTTTTCCTACTTCTATACTTCTTTCTTTTTTCCCTTTTTGGTTTTTTGGCTTTTGGTCTCTCTGTTTTTTTCTTTATCTTTTTCATTTCATTTCATTTGACGTACATAGAAGGAAAAAAACAAATCTCTCACTTGTTCTTTGGTTTTCGGGTTTTTGGTCTTCTTTTCTCTTTACTCCATTCGGGATTGGAGAGAAATCTGGAGGAAAGTTGTACATTAACCGCCCTCAATGAATTAACTTGTATTACCATTAATAATTTTATATATACAATACAAACACAGACACACAACAACTCTCATTCTTTTTACCATTTGAAATTATTATGCTGCTCTTTCTTTCTATTGTCTTGTGGGATTTATTACCAAATGCTTTCATTCCCCCCCTGCCAGTTGTTCCCCTCAAAATATTAACGGACAAGCAATTAAACTGACAACTATATAGAGAAAGAAAAAAAGGAAATACCAGTACAAGCATTTTTTCAGTTTCAATGGACTTTTTCTTTTTTTTTGTTGGGGGATTTTTTCTTTATTCATGTTTTCTCATGTAGAAATGTAGAAATGTAGAAAATGGAAATACAAAGTACTTATAAGGTAGAAATTAAGAGGGATTGTAGGGAAATGTGTACTCTCTATGTGATCCATACACAAATAAGAAATAAGCATAAGGGAGAGGACTAATGAAAATTTAAAGTACAGAGTGAATTGAGGAAATTGGAAGGTAAAACATTGAAAGGGTCGGGAATTGCATTGTAGGTACAAATACAGATACAAAATTTGTGGAGACTCGGAGAGTACACTGGAAAATATCGGAAATATCCGATTGTGTTGGGGCAGGAAAGAGGAAAGAGGAGTTAGAGTTAGAGGAAAGCTATGAGAAATTGTGTATAAACTTGTTACTCCTACATTTACATGGTCATGCATTATAGAGGGAATGGAAACAAGGGAAAATCGGAATTTATCGAAATCCAGGGAAACTCACGCACTCGCATGCATGCAAAAAATATAAACATTTAAAGGAGCTGGAAATGTTGAATAGTTTACATGGTAAAATTGTCAGCATCATGTACCCACGTGAATATGTATAACGAGAGAGAGAGAGAGAGAGAGAGAGAGAGAGAGAGAGAGAGAGAGAGAGAGAGAGAGAGAGAGAGAAAGAGATAGAAATTGCTTTGACTTTGAATTGTAGAATGTGAGTACATATATGAGTAAAGTGGGTAGTTAACTGCGTGAGAGCGAGTCACTATGAATATGTACATATTATGTGTAGTGCAATGTGTAGCTTTAGTGAGTAGTCGAGTCAGAAAATACATGGATTGCATGTCATTTCCCTTGAACGTTCCTTTTACTTTTGTGTTCCAGTTGTAGTTGTAGTCAAACGTAAAGTAGAGTAACGATTGGCAAACTCAACTCAACTCAACTCGCTTCCACAGAAAACTAGAGAGAGAGATAAAGAGTTGCTGAGATGCACACAAAGAGAGAGCGAGCGAGCGAGAGGAAGAGAGAAAGAGTAGGAAATGAAAATTGGAGTGGCGCTTGGACTCCTCTATGCAAATTTTATTTTTCGGGTTTGGAGTCCGGAGTTGTGCGTGTGTGTGTATGGATGTATCGTATATGTGTCTGGTTTGTGGAGAGTGCAGTGAAGGAGAGGTGCAACCGTCACTCTCCCACCAAGAACAGACTGAACGATTGTTGACGCTGACCAAATTTCATCTTCCTGTATTGGTAGATATTAGAATATGTACAGACAACATACAAATACAAATACACACTCAGTTCATCCTCGTACTAAACACCATCACCCATCTACTCGCAAATATATGCAGCATCCGAATATTCATATTTCTATTACTACGGCTACTTTGACTTTGAACTGTGACAGACGGACTTTTACACACTTTTTTTGCATACAAATACAAAGCCAACGCACACACACACACACACATACGGAAATCCACTCTCAAGTTCAGCCAGAGTTTGTACTTTACTCTCGGCTTCCTTCGTCCTTTACATTCAGTTTTACGGCCTTCTACCTTCTATCTATTCTGCATATAAACCCAACAACATGTACAAAAGTATAAATGTATGTATGTACAATATAGTAAGCTACACATTCTAATGCTCGTATCCATCTCCATCTCCACACATACAAAATAGATACATCTCTATCTCTATACATTACATTATATCCCTCTACATAAAATCCGAATTCCAAATCTGAATGTATGATATTTCCCCTTTGTATTTTGACAACATTCACGGACCGAATTCATCCTAAATTTTATTTTTCTGTATAGAGTCTCTTCATATTTCATTTCATACTTTTGTAATTCCTACACAAATTTGCTCTTTCAACAGTTTCTTGAGCTACTGCAACAGAATTAAAAAAACCACTGTAAGACAAAAGTCCCGGATTTAAATAAACAAATTTGAGCGTTTATATATTTATATTAGATATGGTGGATTTTATATGAAGGGAAGTAAACGCGAGTAAAAGCGGGCAAAATCCTAGGCAGCTGGTATTATGGAAAATGTGTGAACACTTTAGGCTGAATTCTCGTGAGTATCTGAGGGAGCAGTCAAAGTAAAAGTAAAAGTAAAAGTAGGTACATAGTCAAAGCAAGGACGAGTATATAATTACGATATACATGGTCCATGTTCATATGTATTATGTACATGCATGAAGCTAATATGTGCATGGATGCAAAATATGTTACCTACGACGTGTGTACGTACATACCTATGTAAAATGTAAACTCTATCTGTATAACTGTATATCTGTATATGGACTATGAACCATGGAATTTACATAAAGTTCTTTGTAGTCTAGTGACAGTCATAAGCCATTTCCATGTAAATATGCATGTACACGTGGAGACAGGTGAATATCCATATAAACTTCAAGTATCCGAGTCACAGTCAGATATTATGGAAATACATTACACACAGACTATTTCCCATTTCCACTCTCTCTCTCTCTCTCTCTCTCTCTTTCACTATGGAGTCTGTAGAATAGTGTAGAATGTAGATGGTTTTAGTTTTAGTTTTAGCTCTTTTAGAGTTTTCTAGTCGCTATTCGCTCAGTCATATTTTATGAAAATATTCCTGCGCATGAAAAGACTCACTTTTGTATCCAATGTGTATGTGTATGTGTGTGTGTGTGTAGATATGTATGTTGTGGAGGTAGAGAGTCAGAGAAACGAAGAGACTACTCCAGTAACGTTATAAACCACAAGCACTTTGAGAGAGAGAGAGAGAGAAGAGAGAAGGGAGAGGGAGAGAGAGTGAGAGTGAGAGAATCTCATCTCTATCTGGAGATTCCCTCCTTGCTCTCGTTTGCTCGTACATATCTCAACGTATGAATATATTCCCCATGAATACGTAATCCGTAATTTGAAAGACTATTATAATAAATTGCTCGTACTATATCTCCCCATCCCATTTTTCCTTATGGAGTTATCTTTATCCTCTGCCAAAGTATAATACACAAATTCTTAATGTGAACCGTATACATATGTACATAGTCAGAGATTCTATCTCTCATACACATGATATTTCTATGAAACATACACAGACAGAGACAGAGACAGAGCAACTCCATTCAACTCAATGCTCAATGTATTTTCGTATATATGTGCATAAAAGGAAAGTAAAAATAAATCGTTGACTGATGTTGACTTTACTGGAATAACTACACACAAGAAGCTTTTTGGGTTTCAGTTTCAGGCGGAGGCAGGCGAGCACTGTAGGCCTTGGAAACGACACAAAGACTTTTTGTATATAAAGTAAGTAAGTATTTTAAGTAAATGACTCTTGTGTATGTACAGGAGAAAGAGAGAGAAGAGTTTTTGTATATTTGTGTAGGTATTTTGCTGTATGTAGGGATATGAATGTAAGTATATATGTGGCTATGGAGTATGGAGGAAGGTAAGGGAAGAAGAAAAAGAAGAAGAAGAAGCGGGTAGGAAAGGAAAACTCGGGAGTGTGTGTGTTGGGTGAGTAGGAAGGAGAGGAAGGAGAGGAGTGTGCTCATATGGGAAGCTTATGATTTCATTTCATATTCTCTCTCCCCTTTCATGCGCATTCTTGTCATCATAACTTTGCGCAAATTGCTTATGAACCGCAGCCAACAGTCCAATAGGCATCTAGGCTTTTTTAGACAGAGGGCCGGCCCTCCACAGTCTCATAAAAGATATCTCATCATATTTTATAGCCTCACCGCCTTCACCCACCAAACTAACACACACACACACACGCACACTCTTTATGGAGATTACATAAATTCCCCCGGAATATCATTTCCCATTCCATCCTATACAATTTATAGTTATAGTCTCTCTCTCCACAACTCCATCCACCCCTTTTCTCTTATCTCTTATCACAATTCAATTCATAAATCCATCCGGATTTCTTTTTTTATAATAATAATATAATAATAAAAAAAGGAGGAGAGTAGAGTTAATGGGGATTCAAAAATTCATTACATGTAATTGATGTAATACCCACCTTTTACAATAAATACAATAAATAATTAACGGAATTTACTATTGCAATTCAATAGGAATGGAACGAGAGGAGAAATTTGAAATGTGTCATTTGTGATTTGTCATTACAATGTGGAAAAAGGAAAGGAAAAAGAAAAAAGCAAAAAATAGGGAACATGAGAGAACTGCAAATGTTAAATGTGGATTTTGGATGGTGGACGTTGGAGTTGGATGTTTTCCCCAGTCGACCCGCACCGTCATAGATATTGATAGTTTCCTTGTATTTGTGTTCCGGGCAATGGGATTGGAGTCGAAGAAAATAGAAACTTAGAGGGGTTGATTCTCTCTCTCTCTCTCTCTCGTATTTTTCTGGTTTCCCACTACAGTTTTCTTCTGGTTGTTCTGGTCAAAGCTCCCTGGACTCTTGTACAGACGTCATATTACTAGCAAGGATTGGTCCGCTCGCTCTCGACACTCTCTGAGAGATGAAATGTTCTCCAGGGGTACTCGCGCATTGACAGGCCACATGTCTTCTCTGGCTACTTACTTCACCCGAGAGATATTTGTCATTTCCCCTGCCATACTCCACATCCATACATAGAATACATAGAATACATAGAATACATAGAATACAGATACATCACAATGCACATCATCCTATATGACTACATGTACATATACGTATAATGTATAATGTATAGGTACATTTAATATACAACCCCGTTTGGTATGTATACATGTACATTTGTACATTTGTACACACATACAACTTTTCTCTCTTTCTTCATCTCCTTCTCCTTCGCCAATGTCCTATCTGCCTCGTGTATAGATTATAGATATTCTTGATCAATATTTCAGAATGGTCAGAGCTGGAGTCTTCTTCCATACTCCCAAAATCGACTTACTATTTATTTACGTACCTTCGTATTCTCTGCATATCCCTCCGAATGGTACTGGAATGAGCATCTCCATACGAAAAGAAGCTCATCCTGCCTTGTCTATCCACAATCCACAACTATGCACATAAATATCTAATATCATCATTTGCTTTTACCATTAGAGCTCCATAGACTTTCAACTTTCATGGAGAGCCCAAAGGAGAAAATCCAAAAGTTGATAGGGAAAAACAAGAAGAAGGCGAAAGGAAAGAAGGAGGAAAAACAAGAGAGAGAGAGAGCAGAAAAAACAGGGGAAAAAAAGTAAAATAAAATAAAGTACAATTCCTCATAAAGAAATAGAAAAAGAACCGAAATGGACTGGAGAATTGTGGATGGGTCCACAGACCAGGACCAGGACCAAGACCAGGACCAGGAGCTTGGCCTTCCATGTAGCTTAGCTGGAAGTTGGTATAATGCCTTTGGTATTTCTATTTGTATTCCTTTTCCTTTTCGTTTTTTCCTCGTATTTGTATTTGTATTACATGGCATATAAGTTGGCTCTTGCACAGCTCAGCTCCTGCTTCTCCTTCTCCGTCTATGCTTCTACTTCTATTCCTAGTTCTACTTGTATTTCTATACTCCTCTTTTAGGATTCTAGCTCTGGTTCTGGTTCTGGTCCTGGCTTATTGGCATGCCCAGCCTGCTGCTTTGCCATGGCCAGTCTCTCATCGTAATCGGATTTCTTTCTGCATCCATCTCGCTCGCTCTCACTCTCGCTCTCTTAGTGTTCAAGTCACTACGGGCTGACCATAGAAGAGCACGTCCGAAAATGGAGTTTTCTTTCTACATGAAAATCCTTTCAAAAAGAGAAAAAGCAAAAAAAAAAAAAACATACATGAGGATTTGTATGAAGAGAGCAGCGTCATTTTCCCAGAGACTTTCTCTCTCTCTCTTTTCCTTCACTTTCCCGTGTGTGTGTGTGTGTATACATGTGTGTCTATGTCTATGTCTATATCTGTGTCTATTTATATGTTATATGTATTAGGGATGGATGGTGTGGAGGTCTCTGTAGTTTCCAGAGAGTGAGCTAGTTATTATAATTCCGAACGGCTCGCCGCACCACCTGAAACCTGATTGGACTCTTGGCCAGTGTGTGTGCGCCAAGGAAACAGGCGGAGTCCAAGCGTTCCGCAATGCTGAACTGCGCCATGTTATTAATATTCTCCAACATTTTTATAACGCAGCTCCATCCCGACTCCACTCAACTTTCCTTTCTCTTTCTTTCGGCTTCTCGGGAACGAGGCAGAGAGAAAGAGCGAGAGAGAGAGAGCGAGAGAGACAGGCAGAGAGAATAGCTGGAGAAAGAGATGCTAGATGAATATGAGTTCGACACTTTGCGCGCAGGATTTTCGCTTTTCAAAAAGAATATAAGTTTCCATATGTACTCGACACGATGCTGATATTCACCTTATAGTTTTTCAATGGCTGGGCTCGAGCTTTTCTCTTTCTCTGTCTCTTTCGCTCTCTCGCTCAAAGAACTTGATAAAGAGAGTTATGTGTATTATACACATACACACACACACACACACTGCCAGCCAGCATTTGAACATGGTGTGTATATGAAAAGACACACATCTTTTCACATATCTTGACTGGGATAGACTTGAGAGTAGGGGGAAGATAAATCAGAGGAATGTTAGCCATAAAAGACGACATTTTCGATTTCATTTCATGCCTACGATGCCACGCCATAGATAGGTTTTCTCTCTCTCTCTCTCTCCTTTCGTCCTCCATCTGAAAGCATAGAGAGGAGGAGGAAGAAGAAGGAGAGACTCATACATTTCCTAGATATATATATATATATATATATCTGTGTGTGTAATACACACAGATTATACATCTCATACTCATAAGGAGAGAAGTAGTAGGAGAGAAGGAGAATCCAGCCACCACTTTCCCCAATAAACTAAACCATTCAATGTGTATATAAAGCAGTGCATGCACACGGCCTAAAGGTTTTAAAGGGTAAGTTGAAATACAAAATCATAAAATTGCATTCCATGTGTACAAGTAGAACGGGAATCAGAAGAGGCAGAGAGCGAGAGAGAGAGTTGAGAAAAATCGCGTAAGTACTTATAGACTGATTTCTATGCATCTTTTTTCTTTTCCTCGTGTAACAGACAGACAGACAGACGCATTCACTACATATTCGAACCCCCGTATGAAATTCATAGAAATGTATATCAAATATGTATGTACAGATAGAAGAGACAAAATATATGGATATGTGTATATATTTGTGTAGTTTTTTTTGTACTCTTACGTTCTTAAAATCTCCTTGCTCAATTTCCAGATTGAACTGCAAGTTTCCCTCTATAACCATTCATCTTGCTTTATACCCGAGCGAGAGAAAATGTGTGTGTGTGTGTGTGTGTAGTTGAATGCTCGCATTTGAATTTGAATATGCCATAGAAATACATGCGGAGAAAGAGGAGTGGAAATAGATAAAATGAAAGATTTGATTGAGCTCAAGTTGAAGGAACTGGATGATGTTCGTAATGGCAATGGAAATGGAGGCAATGGTGAATCCCACGTAAGAATAATATGTTTGAACACACTTTGGGCCTCTTTTTTTAGGTTTTGATGCTGCTATGAAGACTTTCAGTGTGACTGAGACTCGGGACAGAAAGAGAGAGTGCGAGTGAGAGAATGAGAGAAAGAGAGAGAGAGAGTTGCACTGCATAATAGTAATAGTGCAGTGCAGAAACTCAAACTGGGGTTTCAATGGAGTGAGAGAGAGAGAGAGAGAGAGAGAAGGACAGAGAAAAAAAGAACCTGCTTGTCTCTCGACAACCCAACCAAATTCAAGTAGTTTCCTAATCGCAAGCTTCCTATTTCCTGTTCATATGTAAATACTCGCTCTTTCCGGACCATACTCACTCATTCACTCACTCACTCACTCACACTCACCCAATCCCAATCCCTAACCTTACTAACGACCATTTGCTCTCATTTCCAATACACCAATTTCTATTAATAAATGACGATCTCCTTCTCAATCATCCTTCAATCATCCAACGACCGAATGAACGAACGAGCAATTTAATTATCGATTGCTATACTGCTTTTGAGCATTTCTATTATTTATCCAATTCTAAACTTAAAACTCTCAAATTGATTGAGGACAATCTGGGAATTTTTTACCAAAGAGATTCTTTACAAATAAATACTAAAACCGTGTATACGAAAAAATGTGGAGAATATCTGTAAAATGAGTTAAATGTATGAATTTTTCATTGGTTTTCCCTGGGATGTCGTATATATAAGAATAAAAGAGAAGAATACGATAAAAAGGATAAAAGCGTTTTCATTTTATATACAAAAAAAAAACAGATAAATTGTGTATGTACAAAGAAAATCTTTTTTCTCTCTTTCACCGTATTTCACATTCAATGTTTTTTTGCTTGTTGACATTCGATAGAGATAGAAAAATAAGGGAAAAAGTCTATCCATGCGAACATTTTATGCTTTGATCTACGTTTACTTTTATAGTTCGGTTTTTTTCCCCAGTGTTTCTGTGTACATGCCCACAAAAAAAAAAGGAAAAAAAAAAAAAAAATTCTCCATTGGTTGTTGGATATTGGGAAGGAATATTGTGAAATGTGAATGTGAAAGTTGTATCACAGTATCAATATCCGTAGTATGAGTTTGTATATTTTATATGTATGTAAATGTAAATGGTAGAAGGTAAAAGAAAAGGGGAAAAAAATTCAAAGTCTTCATAGTGAAACGGAAAAGACTGAGGGTAAAGTCAAAGCTGTGGAGGATCTGCATGAAATACATAAAGTACCGCAAAAACACGTTACCTCGGGTGCTTAAATACATTTATATATTCGTATACATACAGATATTCCTTCGTGATATCCCAATATTGGATACAATCCTCCACCAACAATTTACATAGAGAGAACGAGAAAAAAAAAGATCCACAGAGAGAGAGAGAGAGAGAGAGAGACAAAGGTCTACTTTGTACACGGTTAAATATATAGGACGGTGAAATGACATATGGAGAGTGTGAAGGTGGAGTAAAAAGTACAAGTAGACAAGGAAACTGAAGTGTATTGGGACTTTCTTTTGAATCCATGGCCATATGGAGCTGGGAGTAGCCCAGTTTATTTATTCATTTTTCCAGGATTCTCTTCTCTCCTTCTCTCGCTCTCTCTCTCTCTCCTTCCTCCTTGCTGTACGTCGCACAAGTTTTTCCGTCCTGAATATTTCATCGATTCAAATGTTGTTGTCGTCACGCATGCATCCATCCCCCGTCATGAAATCGTCCAAAATCAGGTTATGTTTGCCCCTGTTTATATTCCTCTGCCCATGCCATTGCCATGCCATGCCATGATGCGGTTGAATGTTAATAATTGAAGGCAACTGTCATTGATGACGATGACAACATTATAAACTTGGCACATTTTTCTCTCTCTCTCTCTCTCTCTCTCTTTCTCTCTCTTCGTCTTCTTCGTCAAGAGAGTCCATGAGTTGAGTTGAGTTAAGTTGAAAACTCGTGAAATATTCACACACACAGCTTGTCTCTTGTCATATGAGACCCTGTCACGGGAACTCGCAAAGTTTTCCTCTCTCTCTCTCTTTCATTCTCTCTCTCCCTTCACATTTCCCTCTTTGTATTTATACTTGTATTTGTATTTCGTCATCAGATATAGTCTATACATTTTTTAAGTGTTCAAGGGACTCTCTTGGCCTTTCATTTATTATTTGTGATATTTGTATGATACACAAATTATGTCTCGTTTAAATGCAAGTTGAAATGATGTCAATGTACACGATTTGACATTATTTTTTCCATTGCCTTCTCTCTCTCTCTTTCTCTCTCTCCGCCTCCATTTTCAATCAATTTCCATTTGATGGTGAACAAAGGGAAGGAGAGGGGAAAAAAAGTGTATGAAAGTATGGAGTGGTGTTGTAGATGAGGAAAGTCATCTCATCTTGGAGAGAGTCTCCAGTCTACAATATCTTTCAATTCTCCTGACATTATTTGAGGCTAAAGGGCAGTGTAGTGAGACAGAGTTAATGTATATAAATCAGAGTGTTCACAGTCCGAATGTGTACAGAAATCTATAAACTATTAAAAGAGTCGTTGGTCTGTCCACACACACTCTTCCTCTTTCTCTCCTCTTTCTCTCCACCCAATACCCTCCATTATATTCCATCGTCGAGGAATATAAACTCAAATTCACAAGGAGATGAAGAGAAGAGAAGAGAGAAAAGAGAGAGAGAGAGAGAGAGAGAGAGATGAAAGAGGCAAAATGCGACGTGGTTATAACTTGAACAACCGTGTCTGCTTGTAGTCTGTATGTATAATACCATGGCCGTACAGAAAGACAGTTGAATTGGGGCTGTGCAAGTATTTTCAGGAGTATTTGAGCATTTCTTGTGTTCTTCTCGGTTCTCTGTTCTCTGTGTGTACGATATGTGTGTACGATATGTGTGTGTGGATTGTGGATGTGGATGTGGATCTCCATCATGTTGGTCCTTTCTTCCCATGATAACTTACAATGTTTACTCAATGGAGACTCAACCATCAGATCAAGAACTGTGAAGGAAGAACCCAGAGAGAGAGAGAGCGAGAGATGGAGAGAGAGAGAGAGAGAAAGAGAGGGAAAAAGGTTGAGGGGGGAGAAACAAGTAAATGAAAAGATATTTGTCAAAAGAAATAGCCAATGGTCGAGCAGAGTCTCGATTGAGTGTAGGAGAAAAAACGTGCCAGGGAAAAAGGAGAAAACAATTTTCCAGGAGAATGGCAGAGGAGAGAGAGAAAGAGAGAAAAAGAGAGAGAGAGAAAAAAAAAATTGACGTCATGAAAGCGAAGGGTA
Source organism: Gisinianus flammeolus (assembly GCA_034699125.1). Taxonomy (NCBI): domain Eukaryota; kingdom Metazoa; phylum Arthropoda; class Collembola; order Symphypleona; family Katiannidae; genus Gisinianus; species Gisinianus flammeolus. The sequence continues at coordinate 18,496 of JAIUND010002587.1, forward strand.
TAGAAAATTGGATGGCCAGAGAACCATCCACTGCTGCTAGCATACTCACACTCACACACATACACAAACACAGCTCCTTGTTATATGTATGGAGACAGTGACCATCAAAATTAAAGTCGTTCTGGCTCGGGCTGCGCGAAGACCGCAGGAGGACCTTAGTTATTTTATTGGACTTGCTATATTATTGTTATTTTCTTCTCTTTCTCTTTCTCTTTATCCTCTCTCACTATATTTCTTCTCTCTTTTCCTCACTTTCGTTTTCTTTCTCTCCAAGCCGTTTACCCAACTGGAACTTACACAAATATATACCAACATTTACAATTCTATATCGTATATGAACTCAAGCCCTCTCCCGTTCCCTTTCCTTTCACACACATACACAACCCAAACTTTTTTTTTAAGGACGGGAGATTTTCATATAGAGCCTAACAAAACCGTGTACATTCCACTCTTATTCTCACTCTCACTAATATCCAAAACCTTCATTTCAAATTTCCAATCCCAAATAATTCAACAGCCTCAAATTATTTCCTGGACAGAGAGAGAGAGAAAGTGAAGAGAGAGTATTATTCGCAGTTGCTGTCTGTATCCGGTCTCTGGTCTCTGTACATTGAATTTTATATTTGTAATTTCATCCAGCACCGACGGACGACTGCTGTCCATCCCCCCCAACTTTCCCTCTACCAAAAGCAAATGTCTTTTCTTCTCCTTGGGCTTTTTCGGATATGCCCGAATAAATTGAGTTTCGTTGTTTTTATTATGCTCCTTGTTATTATTGCTCTTGTTCCTTCATCTTACTTTCCATTCTTATCCTTCCATTTGAGTTTTTCCTTAGACAAAAATAAGAAAATGGAGGGGGGGAGGAGGGGGATTTGGGGAAAGTGTGGAGATTACAGATAAAGAATGGATATTGGACAGTCTGTTTAATTTATATGGAGGTACATTTTTGAGGCTGTAATTAGAGGGAACGGTAGGAAAATGAAACGCTCGAGATATTATTAGCACGTTGAAGGGAAATTTACATGAGCGCATTTATAAATATGTGCAACATTCTTCCTTGCAGAGAGAGAGAGAGAGAGTGCAAGAGAATTCCTTCTTTTTCCTGTACATTTTCTTTCCATATATTAAGTGGGTAGTTTCCCCGTGACAGTCCATGCAAATACCTATACATTACCACGTTCTTCTCATACTCATACTCGTACTCATGCACTCAGATGCTCAGATAGAGATAGAGAGCGACGGGCAACTCGGGGGTAGCGAGAATGTAAAATCGTTTCTATTTCCCTTATTTCCTCATCTGAATCTGGATGATCTCTGATATATCTGTGTAGAGTCGACTCCTCGAGTGAGAGTCGACTACCTTCACGCTCTGACTTTGACTCTACACATGTTGGATGCACCTTTTGGCCACACATCACAAGCTCAAGCTCAAACGAGTACCTATGTATACGGACGAAACGAAACTCACTCGCATACATTAACCAAATAGTAGAGGACGCATCCACATCCTCACTCTCTACACTCCACTCTACACTTATACAGATGCTTCAATATATACTGACGACGAGTATTTGGGCTACACAACTACAAACACACACGCACACACACACGTCCCTCTGTACACAGAACGATAAACAGACAAAGTGTTGAACAGTTTTACACTTGAGCCTCGAGTGCCTTTCATGCATTCATAGAATTCAGCATTGGCTCCTTCTCTCACTCACTCACACTCACAACTCACATAAACATATATCTACATATATAAGTACACCAAATAATGCATGCAGATAGACACACGTATCTCATAATAATTTGCCTCTGACTTTGGTTTTACATAGCTCTAACTTCCTCTCATTCTCATTCTCATTCTCGCTCTCTCTCTCTCTCTTTCATACATAATTTTTTTTCTTTGTAGGCAGGCCAATTTCAATAACGATAATTCCCCAAACGACGTCAGCATACCAAACCAAACCAAATGCACAATATTATATTTAATTGTAAGTGGTTGGTTGGTGAACTCCAGAGCTCACAAATTCGAATAGGAAAATGTGACTCTCTCTGAGATTGAGATGGCGAGACAGAAGTGCGTTAAAATTTATGAAGAGTATAAATTGAGTTGGGTGATAATCTAAGCTGTTGTTACAATTGTACGTACAATTGCAATTGTACAGAGTACAGACAAGCACAAAGCACAAGCACACACATACACACACTTTACTTTATGAAAAGTGTAGATTTTTCTACACGTTTGTCTATTCTGTGAATTGTGTATTGCGAGTATTTAAAGGAAGTGAAGGAGGGAGAAGATGACGCTGGCATGTGCAGTGCATGTATTTATGTACATATGGAGGATGCGTATAATGGTTAATAGTAAAGAGAGAGAGAGGGAGAGAGAGAGAGAGAGAGGGAAAGATGGACCCCGGGCGCGTGTATGACATATGGACTCCGCGCACATTGACACTAGGTTAATTGGACACTGATTCACCCCAATACTCTCCATTTGTAACTTTTTTATTACCCCCTGGTTAGATAATATGAGGGGAGAACTTTTCTCAATTTAATATGTATTTCTTTACACATTACCACTATGTGTGCTGTCTGTGTGTATTACTGTGTATGCCATGCGGTATCATCATACATCATCCCATCATCTCATTCATATGTACATTCATATATGAAGTTGTGCATGGAATAACGGGTCATAGACGTATTTTCACTTTTTTGCATATTAATATGCAGGAAGACATGGGCTATTTTATACAACAAGTTAGAAATTTTGAAAAAAATTGCAAATATTTAATTTTAATTAACTTTTAATTAA
>JAIUND010002588.1:0-21314 GCA_034699125.1 Gisinianus flammeolus
AGCCATCCCATCCCGAGTTCGGGATGGGATGGGACCATGGGATCGGGACGATCCCATCCCAATGCTCCTCTCTGGTATGCACCACCAACAGTGTTCTTTTCCCATCCATATTCACCTATGATTCTGTGTGTGTGTTGGGATGTTGAGTGATTTTAAATGGAATAAAGAGTCACCGGAGGAGAAAAGAGCCTGGGAAGCTGCTTCTTCATACATATATGAGAGAGATGGACACAAAATCCCATCCCTGAACCAACATTTTGAGACACACTCTCTCTCTCTTTCTCCTCTAACGATAAGCACTTTTTTGTACCAACACTTGTTTTCCCTTTAAGACTTTCGACTTTCCTCTTCCCCCTCTAGAGAAGAGAGAGAGAGAGAGAGAATGAGGAAGATGAAGAGGAAGAAGACGAAAGAGAAAGAGAAAGGAGTAGAAGTGGGAGGCAAGGACTTGTTTAGAGAAAGACAAGTACACAGTCAGACTTTCAAGCAGCTTGAGTTTGGCCAACATTCCTTGAGGCGGTCAAATTCACTCAACCCACACTCTCTCACCCACGTCCACATCCAAACACACACACACACACTCATATCGTATGTATGTACATACGCACACCCCGTCAAGGGAAACCAAAACCAGGAAAAATGCTTCATTTTATTCGCAACTCAATATGCATCTACCTTTTCCCTCCCTCATAAGTAGTCCTTTTGTCATTTTCATTTGACCATACATATCTTACGTTTAATAAACTGCACATCTGCAAGCACTAAAAAAAAGTCATTCAAAACTTGAGACATTTTCTTCCTCATTTCCCTTTTTTGTATTCATTCTCTCTCTCTCTCTATATATATATATTTCCTTACCACCAGGGTCCATGCAAGTTTTTTCTCTTTGTTTTAGCGCTAATCGTGTTCTTGATCTTGACACAAGGTAAAATCTCATTTGCGTTGCATCTCCATGCTATGTACACATTTTAACATTTTCTCAGAGCACGAATCACGAATAAAAAGTATAAAAATACACTTTTGTTTTATGGCTGTATATTTTTTGTTGATCATTGGAATTATTTTTACTCTTTATTCTTTATTACACCTAAAACAAATGGGAAGAAGAAAGGGGAAAACCTGCACGTGTGGAATTTGATTGTATAAATTGAGGACAGTAATATTTTTCTTGTGAGTTGTTTATTTTCCCGTTTAAAGCTATTATATTTCTACACCCTGCAGAGGGACTTGAAATAATACGGGGGAAGTTAATAGAAATTAGAAAGGTCAATAGTCCTCTCTCTCTCGTTTCGGCACATTCTCAAATATTGTATAAAGGAATAAGGAAGTTGAGTCGAGAGAAAGAGACAAAGAGTGAGTGAATGTGTGTATGCATGTTCATGCATGATGCATTAAAGCAATAAACATTGCACATCATGATGGGAATTTCCCTGTTTTTATTGCACATCTATTCTGAGGCAAGGGAAACAACTTTTAACTGTCAGTTGTCATTTCATTTCTAACCTCAAACCATTCCGGGAAACAAAAGTCACCAAACGTCACCCGACGTTACAAAATAAGTCCACATTTGATGATGTGATCCAGATGAAAGGGATTTTGTATTTTCATTTCATTAAATACAGCAGGAAGGAACTTTTGAACGTTTTGGTTTCTTTCAACAATGGAGACCATTAAAGCTGAACAAAATTGTTCCAGTTCATCCCAATTCTTTATTATTTTTTTTCTGAACAAATCGTTTCGTTATTTGACTTGAGACTGAACTGACGAGAGGCCAATGACAGGAAACAATCATGAGAAAAAATGTTGGTAGGGAAAAAAAAAATCCAATGTCGTAAATTTAATTGGCAATTAAAAGTCAAAGAAAGAAAAGTCAAAGCCATATGGTCCGATTGATCACAGTTTAAAAATAGCAGCTTAACCCTCAATTTCCATTTCCAAGATCAACATACACACATTCAAAAACAAGAGAAAACAGAACGCCCGACGATTTTAAAATAGATGATACCTTTGTTTATTTTAAGAAATGATTTTTGAATAGCATCATTAAAAACAAGTTATTTCTAGGGAAAATAAAAAATTGTTACTTTCATTCCTAATTTCAAATTTCAAGTTTCAAATTCAACCTTGGAGCTGGAGAGTAAAAGAGAAAATGTTGCATAGGTACAGAATTGAGAGTCGCGTTTGAAGTTTAAAAGTTAGAAATTGGTTTTTTTTTTGAGGGGGGGTGTTTGAAGGACAAAAATCGGTGGGTATTGTCTGTGACTATCTGCTCTGCTCGTGGGACGGCATTGGTTTAAAAAGTGTAGAAGAAAAGATAGTTGAAAATTGGAATAATCTAGGTTTTTACATGCATGAGCTTACACTCGTTCCAAATGCAATATCTGGGAAAATACGCGATAAATAAGGAACAACCAGACGGAACAAGTGGGAAATCCAAGAAGAACAAAGAAAAAGAAAAAAAGAAGAAAAAAGGGGGGTGCACACACACCACTTTAACTTTAACACTTATTGCAATCGGATTTTTTTTACGACTATGTAGGATCACCAGAGTTTTCTTTCTTCTCTTCACGATTTTACATGGTCTCAGATTTCGGATTTCGGATTTCAGATGCACATGGAATTTAAAATATTTCTTTGTATTACCCAAATATCCATACAGATTTCTTCCCTTCCTTTTTCCATTTCCTTATCTTTTTGTCCTCTCCCAACTTTCTCACTGGTATACATTCCCATTTTCACATCTATTACAGATTATCACGAGTCACATGATTTTTCATTGTACATTTCATTCACTTGTATATTCCCCCCCCCATTCATCTAGACTATAAATTTTCTCCTCGGAGATTGCGCATGCAACAAATGCATATATTTTACCTCCATTTAATTGCACATACTACTGTCAAAGTCCTTTCAGGGCTAATAACAAGTACCAAAAAAAAAAACTCAATCAACGATACGATTTACGTCAGAAAAAAAAGGAAAGAATTTGTGAATTCTTGGCACAACAATCAACAAAAGTATTAAGAAACTAAAATACAAAGTACAAGAAAGAAAAAAATGGTAAAGAGAATGTATGTGTGTTTGTGTTTGTGTGTTCTGAGAGGGATATCGTAAAGAAAGGGGATCTCTTCTTATCGTCATAGTCTGGCTAAATCTCATAAGCACGGTACAAAAAGAACTTGACTGACTCCTCATGAAACGTTACATGTTGTTCTCTCAAGTTGGAACTTAAAGGTTGTGGTGAGGTTTTCTTGATAAATTCCCTTAGCTCTCTCGTGCTGTCTCTCGGTTTCTCTTCTTTTTTTTTGGCCTGCATGTACTTTTCTGTTCTGTACTGTACTTCACTTTACTTTACATGAATGCGAATGTCGTGTGGAAAAACGATGAATACTTGCTTTAGTTCCAGCTGACATTTCTGACATTTGCACTACTCTTCACAATGAATCTTGTTCTGTGCTCTGTCTATCTTTTTTTTCCACAAGTTTGTTCCTTCGTCTTGGTTTTTTGTTTTGGGTCTGTGGGTCTTGAAATGAGTGAGAGAGAGAGAGAGAGAGAGAAAGAGAGAGAGAGAGAGAGGAAAATGTAAGGCATTCTGAATTGTATTGTTTCCATGACCGTATAATAGGATGAAAAGATAAAGGAGCAATTCTCATCTCTTTTGGCATTTGCATGGTACTTTGCACACTGCATTCAATTGTCTAGTTCTTCTTCTTCTTCGTCGGCTTCCTCCTCTTCTTCTTCGTCTTTTCTTCGTCTTCTTCTTCTGCATGGCAACTGTTATTGTTATCCACGGGAATTAAATGGAAATATGGAAAGGTTTGTACACCATTTACGAACGAGGCAAAGAGGAACTTTGTCACGGATTCTCATGTACGAATTACAAAATAACGACCACATTTCCTCTCTCCGGTCAAATTTATCAAACATTCCCATCGTCATCAGTAGCCATAGTCCTAGTCATATGCATGTACGTGATTTGCACAATCCAACGCATTGTTGTATTTACCATTATTTTCTCCTTTTCCCTGCATGGGTGTCATCCACATACAATCATACAATTTCAAAGATACTTTCTCTCCACTTTTCCCTCCCGGAATGCAACTGAACGCCATTTTCTGTTTCAAAAATCCCAAAATCCCAAGTCTACCTTTGAATGGAAAGGAAAATTGTAAAAGGAAAACTCCAACGTCTGTTCCCGACTTGTTGGCTCTAAATCCAAAATTTTTAACTCTATATACGAAGCCAGTTCCGTTCTTTCTTTTCATGACAAATCCACTCAATATTTCAAAGCCAATATGTAATATTTATTGTACATTATTGTAATTCTTTTGGGAATCCAGTATTTTTCTATACTGCATTGTGGTGTGTTCCAATGTTCCAATATACGCCATGTACGAATAGGTATACATGTGTGTGTGTATGTGCATTTGTTTGTTTGTTTGTTTGTTTGTACTTGTAAATTGTAAACAGTGATTTAATTTCTAGCTCCATTTCATCTATTCGTTTACCAATCTAAGTACTGAGGATTGACGACTCACACAACTTACCCAGTAGAAATGGAAAGTTTCGCCAGTCAAGCATAAAAGCACAAAGCTGCTCTCTCAACTACGGATACAGAGATTCAAAGACAACTTCTCCACACACATACACACACACACACATACACACAAATACGTAGGGACAACTACCAAAAACTACATACATGATGATAAGAATGGTTTCCGAGTTTCTCTCTCTCTCTCTTTCTCTTTTCAAATCTCTACAATCTTTCTCGGTATCTGTGGACGAGCCTTGCTATCTCGGTCTTTGTATTGTCTTTTCACATGATAGATAAATGGGAGCGCTGCATTTCTGAACGGTTAGACTTTAAACTCTGAAAATTTACTAATCGCAACTAAGTGCGTGTATATACATTTGGTTCTGGTTGGTTGTGTGTGTGTGTGTGTGAGAGAGGATGTGGATAAAATCGAGTTGAGCTTCATTGAGAAACCCACCAGATAATTATGATAATAGCACGTTTTGGAATTGAACGAAAGACATGGCACTTTGGCTACAGTCCAATGATGGCTCAAATCCTAAGTCTCCTTTTCCCTTTCTATCTCTCTTTTTCTCTCTTTCTCTCTCCCTCTCTCCCTCTCTCTCTGTCTCTCTGTCTCTCGCTCTTGAACACACTCTCAGAACTTGTTCGTCTGTTACTGTACTTTTATACACTCGCAATCTGTCCGCATTTGCTGAAATAATGCAGTGTTGACGGTGCACGGATTGTACAGATTCCGGACTATGTACCGTATGTTCATGGAACAATAATCCAAATGCATGTAGCCATGTAGCCACATTCTCTACGGATATCGTAGGTATTCTGTTTGTATTCAAGGAGGGAAAAGTAAAAGTAAAAGTAAGTGTGTGGGTGAGTGAGTATGTATACGAAAAATGGGAAAGAGAGAGAGAGAGAGAAAGAGGGAGTAAAAACTGCCGTCATCAAAGTCGTGCCTAGTGGTAGTTAGATATTTAAGTTTGGACAGTTCAGTGGTCAGTCCGTTGTTTTGGTTTCAGAATTTGGACGGGCCGGAAAAGAAACATTTTCTCTCTATTTTTTCCTCTCAACTCTCTCTCTCTCTCTCTCTCTCTCTCTCTCAGCCTTTTCCCTTTTCCCTCCATAGTATACTACTTTCCTGCATAAACTCTAGTGTTCTTTATGGTGAAATGATTTGCCTTCTCCATTCCATTTGGATTCTTATTCTCGTGAATAATAAATGTCTTGCTTGCGTGACAACCTTCCCAGCTTTCTCTCTCTCTCTCTGAGAAAGACTCTGGATTTTTTATCTTTGAATTCAGACATTTCTTGTGTATATAATAAGCTCACTCTCTGTTTCACTCTCGTTCTTTCTACCGTGATTCGGGTTTTCTGTTGCCCTTTGGTTTATGGTTTTTTTTTCCACATTGTAGTTTTTATTGTTTTGTTAGTTGACTATTGCCGTATTTTTTGTGGAGCCACTTCATGGAATGATGGAGGCTGAAATCCGTTTGTTGATTTTATAGTTTACCGTATTAAGAGCCTGTATCAACTTAACTCCACTCCATTCCCGCACATGTTTTTTCTTACTCTTACGTACGAGAAGCGAAAGAGAAGAAAAACAAACACTTCCAGTTCAGCTTTGACTTGAACATTTAGGAATCATGATAATATTTGTATATATATTTTTTATTATTTGATCTGTAAAAGCTTTATCGAGCTAGTGAATATTTTATACACATTTTGCATTCATTTTTTATTTGACGGTAGTGAGTTTTAAGTATTTGTAAGGGAGTCATGGAAAGAAAGAGAGAGAGAGAAAGAGAAAGAGAAAGGGAAAGAGAAAGCGAGTTGTAGATTTGGAACTTGGATTCTTGTTCTTAAATGAGAATTTGCAATAAAATGGTCTAACAATAGGCTGAAACAGTAGTCAAACAGGAGTGAGAGCATTTACGGCTAATAACCGGACTGAAAAGACGTCATCGTTCCACCTACTATAATAGCATGTTCAAAATATCCCATTTCGTTTTCATTCCTTCATGCTAACAATAAGTTGACGTGGGGAAGTTCCTCGTCTCCGATCATGCATTTTTCCATCCATACGGTGTAATATGTGTATACACGCAGGTTTTTTTTACATTTTTTATTACTCCACACATGCAGAGCCAAATACAATCTAATATCTAATAAATAGGAACACACACAGAGAGACTCTGACACTTGCTCACACAAAACAAACTCATTACCTAGTCATCGGAAACAAATTGTGATGGATGGATGGAGGAGGGTGAACAGTTCTATAGAAAAAATAAGGAAGAGAAAAAAAAAGGTTTTATTCATGATATCTGGTGACCCAATCCGACAATCCGACAGGGAAATCACCTGCAAAAAATGATGATGCAAATTGATGGCAAGGAAACGGAGAGGGAGAGAGAAAGAAAGAAAGAAACGAACCAACCAAGGAAAGAGAGAGAGAAACGTGGAAAACATGAGGTTTCATATATAAACTTCCACACTTGCCATGTTCGATTTGGTTGGGCGATGAAAAAATTACCAAAGGGGACTCCGCCTTATAAATGAAAATTCTACTAGCTTTTGATTAGATCATTTCTCAATGGGAGGGAGAGAGCAAAGGACATTTCTGTACCTTGTAAAATATACCGTAGTTGACACAATCAGTCATAGTTTATGCATTTCACCACAACAAAAACAACCCAAACAACATTGCTTTCTTCATGTTTGACTCATAGCGTACAGAACACAGCGAACGTCGAATGGACGTTCACATCCATTAGAAATTAAAATGTGCCATTGTTCAATCGTCCCAAATGTATACAGACATTTTTATCGGTGAGAAAGATCAAGAAACATGACCAAAAACATGCGGTATTTTTGTTCTTGTGGTGTGAACACGTGAATACTTGGAATTGAGTAGAGTGAGTAGCGCGAGAGAAAATAAACATTTCCCTACTTTTCCCCACATGAAATATTTTTGTTCTATTAATTATTGTACCAATGTGTGATATCGCCGCTGGAGAATGACTCGATATAGGCCATTAACTACATAGGAGCAATTATTTAGTCTGACTTCTGTATCATACAAACAAATCAAATGTACCAATGTGTTAATTCTATGTATGATATATTTTTCGGTTATTTATCTGTATGCAGTTGTTTTGGACCAAGTAAGAAATCGTGGTGGAGGGAGTGACGAGTGAAGTAGTAAATAAAGAGAGGAAAGAGTAAAAAAGGAAATGTAGATGGTAAGAATTTGGACTTGACGAAACACAAAAAAGAGAGAATGGTGAGACTTTGGTTGGTGTGAAATGTATGTGTGACTGTGTAAACTGAAGGCGGTTAAAGGGAAAAGGAGACAGAAGGAACTTGACAAGAGCGGAGCAAAAGATACTGTTTGAGAATCATCTGAGTCGGTTACTCAAGTGAGTTACTGAAGCTTTGAGTAGTTGAAGGAGGAGAATAAGAATGAGGATAAACATGAACAAGAATTTGGAATTTGAATATGAGCTGCAATACACACAAAGATGAGTTTTGTCATTTTGTATTCCAAGCAAAGAGAGTGCCTTTTCTCTCTTTCCCTTTGCAGAGACAGAGGAGAGACAGAGGAGAGAGAGAGACTGAAGACAGCAGAGTACACCGACACACAAAATTAAGAGCATTTGGAATGGGAAGGAATTCGAAAGCTTTGTGAAGCGTTCTTTAATTTTCTAAATATTGAACAAGTACAATTTTAATATTCATGCATTCTTTGATTAAAATAGAGCATTATGGTAAAATCCGAGTGTTCCTCCTCCAAGTACAAATACGGATATTCAAAAACTCAGTCACTTGCTCAGAGATTCAGAGATTTCCATAATTGAATTTCAATGAAAGGAAAGGTATATAGAGGAAGAAAGAGAAAGAGGAAGTGAGGTGAATAAAATGAAGTCATGACCAAATCTACCTACTGATATAAATAAATAAATATTGTTCATTACATGACCAATCCTCATTTCCTCTCTTTTCTCTTTTTGACTTTAAACCCCCAAAATTCAACGGTATACATTAACACTAGATATTCGTTCAGACGTTGGTTTCCTTTGACTTCGTTATAGACTTTACATCTGAATGTTTTTCTCTTTGTCTCTACGGTGAGCTCGGGTCTCGACTCGTCTTTCTAAATATTCAGAGCTCCAATATTCCCCTGTTTTTAGTGGATGGGGATACAAAATACAAACAAAGTCCAACTAGTTTGAAATGCAAGAGAACACTGCTGTAAGAGAAGACGAGGAGGGAATTTATTTCCACAAGAGGAACTTGAGGCTTTACTAAGCGGATTAAAGGGAACAACCGAGAGAGAGAGAGAGAGAGAGAAAGAGATAAAGAGAGACTTTCCTTCCCCTTCTCTTCTTGTAGGTGATGATGACGAAATGAATTAGAACGCATATAATTATCAGAATAACTTTCCAATAGCTGCGTCATCAGTTTCCACAATCATTTTATTCCTCACCCCGCAAAGGATTTGGCATTCGAATTCTCTAATCAAAGTTAACGAATTAACAGGCCGTCTCTCACCTTTCATTATTATGATTATTAAAAAAGTAGGAGCATGGTGAAATCGACTCATTTATATTTGAGTCAGTGGATGCTTAACAACGAGAAAATGAATTTTCATTTGGCTCTCGACTGTCGACTGTGAAACTGAAGGGGTTTAATGAGATTAAAATAGAGAGAGAGAAAGAGAAAGAGAGAGAGAGAGAGTGAGAACGAGGACGGAGGATAAAAAAGGAAGAATGTTGTTGGTGGTGTTGATAGAGAGGAGAGAGAAAGAGAGTATGTGTGTGTAGAAAAGTAAGAGTAAGATGTTCAGGAGGCGGACAGAGAATACATCCGGGTAATTTGCTTCTCTCGAGATATCACACCCACCTCCTCCCGTTATAGTTACTTTGACTAAGACGGCAGAGAAGAAGAAGAAGAAGACGACGCCGACAGGAGAGTTGGAGATAGATAAATACGGGTTTTCGATGCAAATCTGCAAGGTTTCCGTCTTCCTATCTCCACCTCCTCTCTCTCCCTCTGTGTGTGTGTGTGTGTGTTTCTCATCTGAATTTCGACTTTGACTTTCGACCCTCTCCACGTTTTAATCTTCAGATTAAAACGCGAAGAGTTCTCAACTATTTCCCATTTAAAATGCAATAAGAAGCCACGGACTACAATTTGGAGATGGCCCTGAGTAAACACTAAAAGGGAAAGTCAAACGATGAGCGTGGCATTTCAAACTATGTAGGTATCCAACTATATATACAGCTATACAGATACACTGACAGTATCCAGTAAATACTCATCCATACCCATATCCCTTATCCCTCCGTCCTTTCATATTCCTCACACTTACACACATACACACACACTCCCTCTCTTCATACTTATGTGTTGTTCTTAATGGGAGTTTCTCTCTCGCTTTTTCGGTCTTTCGGTCGTTGGGTGTTCCAATCTGCTTGCTTGTTACTAATAGGGACGATGCTGATGCTCCTATTAAAACCTCTCACGGTGTGAGTCTACACATGAAAGCTCTTTAGTGCTTATCTCCTAGCCAAAATCCAAAATCTAAAATCGACATGTCACCTCCAATCCGTGTGGATATTCTCAGGTTCTCTCTCTCAGGCCTTTGGTTTTTCCAAACGAGAACAAGATGAGGACTCGAGTCAATAAAGCTCACGGTTAATTGCAATCGTTACTCCGTCGTCCTCCTCAAACATCGCCTCCCCAAGTTTCAAGTAAATAAAATGCATTTACGTCCCCCCTTTTTTATTATTTTCTAGTTTAAATACATTTTCTATCCACATTACCACATTACTCGATCGTTTCTTTTCAATAAACCCCAACTCAAAAAAAAAACTCATTCAACCTGGAAACTAAAGCAAACTCAAGTCCTTTTCCCTCCTTTTTTTCACTTTCTCCTTCAAAAACAAAAAAAAAAAAAGTGCACACACTCTAGATTTTTATTTTATTTGAGAAAAACACTAAGAAGTTCAAATAATTTTCTGATGAGCTAGCCAAGGGCAAATTTGCAATTCTTCTTCGTCTTCTCCTTGTGTTCATCTTCATCTTCATCTTCTTGCCCTGACATTGGAGAACAAAACCAAAAACTCGTGGTGAACTCATAAAAATGTCACAATCACAAAAGTCTCATGTAAACTTTCTTGCTCCTACAACCACAATCGTAAATTTTTTTATTATGATTAATGAGTTAGTGGTTAAGGGAAAGAGATAGACAAATTTTAACGATGGAGACTCGTCCACTGAAAAAAGTGAGTTGAGTGTTTACGTTAAGTCACACTTATACGCACAGACACACACACACACACACACACACATGGATATATAAAATATCTGTATATAAAGTCCAAAAGTCCAAAAGTGAAAAAGATATTGATAAAGCTCCTCGCAATAAGAGCCAAATTCGAAAAGTTTTTCAACATCTCCAAGATTTAAAGCTTCTTCCAGGACGTTGTAAAGGTCCGTGGGTTGTAAAAAAGAACGGGGAAGAGCTACAGAAACCAATGTTATCTATAACATACATGTGTGTGTATTTGTATGTGTGGATGTTTGTATTTGTGCTGAATCCAGAACCATAAGTAAGAAGATGTGCTAATATTTGGTACTTTGCTCTATCATGAGGTCTCTCTGAATGTTTTCTGAGAACTTTGTCAAGATCTGAGTACAGACGAGAGTGTGAGAGTGAGAGAGAGAGAGAGAGAAAGAGAAATAAAGAAAGAAAGTCAAGACGAGAAGGACCGTCAGCGTAAACTCTAAACGGAATTGAAGGGAGTAGTAGTCGTCGTAGTGGTAGTCCTCTATCCTGGAGGCCGAGATGAGAAGAAGAAGAAAAAGAAAAAGGAGAAGACGGCAAAGAAGAAGGAGACGACAAGGACGAGAACCAAAGACATGACGTCGATGGAGGAGGAAAGATTGGATCTTTTGTGTGCTTAGTCAAGTGGATTTTGTTGGTAGAGATCTATATGATTTTTCCTCCCCTTCAGCCTTCAGTTGAGTCGCTTTTTCTCCCTTTGGAATGTTCATCCTTTTGCACCTTCAAGTGCTCACTGAGGCACAAGATACTCAACAGAGTATGCAAGCACATACATACGCACACATACACGTACTCCACTGTCTATATAAATACAAACGAGTTTCTCACTCGAGTCCTCCTCTTCGTTTCTCTCTCTCTCTCTCGCTCTCTCTCTCTACCGCTTTCGCTTTCTCTTCAAGATTTTTCTTTCGTTTTTGCTTTCACTTTGGCTCTTGCTTTTCCATGTGTGTAGTGTGACCTCGTCATGTTTCCATTCTCTTCCTTTCCATCTTTACGTCTTCATAGCCTTTTTGGGTTCACATCTTCCTCACACTTTTTTCCTACTCCTTGCTTTCTTGACAACCATTCTAATCGTAAAATTCTTTCCACTTGGTTGCCGAAATAAACGCATATGAATGGTTGCGGATTCGTCTCGAGATTACCCGTCGCCTTAATCATTTCCTTCTTTCATCATTTTCACCCCACTGACCACCTTCTTTCCCTCTCTCTCTCTTCCCTCCCTTCCTTCACACTTTCCTCTCTTTCTCTCTCACTTTCTCATCCAACCCTAAAGTATTCTTTTCTCTTTCACCGTCTCTTTTTTTTCTTTCGGAAACATTCTATCCTTCTCTTTTTTTGCTTTTATTTCCTTTGGCAGCCGTACCAATGGCATGTCATCTGTCTCGTTTTTCTTCTTGCTCTTTCAACACGATTGATACAAGACGCTGGAAATCTTCAAATTTTCTTATGGAACTGTCCTCGCCTTGGACTCAAGTCGTCAAATCTCATATTACATGAAACGTCCTGGTTTAGTTACATTTGAGGAAATTAACTTTTCCTCTCCTTGTCCACGACACAAACTGATATGTTTGAGACTTCCGGAATCCGAATCAAATATCAGTAGAATACAAATGTTGCTTTTTCAAGTCACTAGACATAGGTCAAAAAATTGGCATAAATGAGAACACTCAAGTCTGTGGGTGGAAATATATGAGACTTGGAAAAAAGGGCTGATCAGTGCGAGGGGAGATGTGTGACAAAAAGAAACTGACGATGAAAGGTTCGCAGGAAGTCCCTATAGAATGTTCCGCCATTTTTTCCACTCTTTTGGTTGTATTTTTTTTTTTACACTCCACCATTTGTTTTACCTTTCTCTGCTCAGTCAACAGGAAAAAAAAATGTGCAATTTATTATACAGGATTCCGTCCGTCATGTTGTTTTTTCAGTTGCAGAGATTTTTCCTCATTGCCGTGTGTTGTGTTTCATGAGCCAAATCAAAAGCAAACATCCTGCGCGCATATATGTTTACTTTACGTCTGTTCTGTACATCCATCAAATTTTATGTCTACATACATATATGTGAAACTCACGTCGACCGTCAACTGCACTTTGCATGGAAAAGTCCAGCTATAGGACCCAGAACAACCAACAACCAACAACAACAACAACCTGAAAGACATGGTGCTTGGAAGAAGATTGAAGATTTGGGATCATCATTATGGGGACACATTTTTAAAGTGGATCAAAATTTTGCAATTCAAAAAAAAAAAAAAAACCGTAGTCGTCTAAGTTTAAATCCCACATGATTTATCGTCGTAGTTTGCTGCTGTAACTGTAGGAGGACAACAAGAGAAAACTCCTCAGATCCCTCTTTCACGCTACAAACTTCAAACGTAATGTGACAAACCACTTAAATTCAGCCTCTGATACTTTTCCCAGCTCTTGCTTCCATCATTGTTGTGAGTGGATGTGTGTGTGTTTGTGGGAAAGAGAGGATATGAGAGAAAGTAGGCAGCGGTTTTATGCTCGTCCCCATACAACTATAGAATTACGTTGTTGAGATTTACATTTAAACAAGCTCATACACAAACATGTGGGTGAAGACAAGCGACCAAATACAATTAATATGATTCCATACAGTCAACCATAAGCATTCATATTCCAAATGCTAAATCAGTATTTACAAATTTGAGTTTGGTTTTTTGAAGAATTTCGAAGAATTTGTGACATTGTTCGACTCAATTATGATGTTTGTTTACGTTTTTTATATCAGAATTTTAAGCTTAACATTGGGTAAGCAGTTACAATGCACACAGCCCAATAAAAATAGTGGAGATTTCAATGCGTTCATGTAAAAGTCAAAAGAACCTTATCCTGACAAAATGTGAGGGTCAAAAAAGGGTAAAGCGTTCGAGAGTTATCGTGTCAGACTCAGAACACGACTACAGGCAGACATGGCGATATAGCATAAGGACGTCCCTAAAAATTGTCAAGTATTTCTCGGTTTTGGTGTTTTTGGTTTGCTTGTAAAAGTACACGCACACACACAGTACTTTTAAGCTCTTGAAATATCTTGTAGGAGAGGCTGGCGGTTGTCATACAACACAGACGGTATTCAACAGTTCTCAGAATCCAATGACGACCTTAAGTTTTCTCAGAATATTTTCACATACTATTTATTATACTATCCAATTTCCTCAGACATGTGTGAGTTTGTGGGATGTAAGACTTTTTCTCCCGAATTCCCTCATGCATGGAATAAGATTAATTACAAGTACCCAAATGGAATTTCTCAATATATTTTTATGCACTCGGCAGATTTCTGATATCTGATATTTTGATGTTGTACTCTTTCAATTCAAAATTTCTTGAAGATTCTTCTCTACATAATTTGATGATTTTGATCTGAGTTTTTTTTTTTTTGTTTCCAATTCTTGAAAATAAAATGAGGATGAGAACTCGACGACATACACATAAAAATTGTAAATTGTAAATTCACTAAACAAAATCTTATGTAAAAAACAGTGAAACCTTTTAAAGAAGGGGAAAACTTTTGTAACTCAAAAAGAAATAAGAGTGGATCCGAATTGGCTTCCCAACTTTTTCCATGTAAACCAACAAGATTTCCTCATATCACATCTTACTCGAGTTTCAACCTCATCAAAATGCAAGACTGCCTCTCTTTTCCCTCTTTCACTCTCTCTCTCTTTCTCTCTCTCTCTCATTCCATCCTCAACTAGAGATCAAAGTTATTTTAGAGAGATTTTCCACCATTCTCTTGTCTCGACTCTCGACAGATACTTTTTGTTGTAAGTCGGAGGAAGAGCTACCAAAAAGCATCTTACGTATAAAAATCATTACATATTTTTTTTTGTGTAGGCTGATAAAACCAGTTTCCGTCTTAGGTTTTTCTTTTATAGAGATGACCTACAACTTCTTATGTACACTCCAGTACAAGGGAAATTTATAAAATTTTTTGTTTGAATTGCATTTGCAATTTAGTAATGGAATAATGTGGAGCACGTCGTGTGCACCATTTCCACATATAGGAATTAGAAATATTTATTTCTCATGTGTGTGAGAACAATGAATGAAACGCGTGAACGCATTCAAGTATTCAAGTCCATACCAGCATAAAAAAATGCTCATTCTGACTTTCCTCCCACGATATTTATTGGAAATTGTGTATACTTATGTGTGTGTGTGTGTGTGTGAATTTGTTTGTCGAGTTAGAGTGTCGTCGAGTATTTTCCTAGTGCAAAACGTTTTCATTCATTTAAAGAGTCTTGAGAAAATATCGTGTCTGTGTGTGTGCGTGTGTGTGTGTGTGTACATTGTATTTGCAGGACAAACAATCATGCACGAACACTGAATATATGTTTCTCATTACGGAAATTCAAATAGGGATTGCAGCTGTTGAGCAATATGGAAAATGTAAGGACTGAGTACGTGAATTACAGTATTATAGCTTTGCTAATTTGACAAAATTTCTCTCTCTCTCTCTCTCTGTATATGAGCCGTATGCAATCTAATTGATTTTCACAGGAGCAGAGGGAGAGAGAGAGAGAGTCTGAGAGAGAACATGAGACAAGATGAGAAATAACTTGGAATGGAAAAGTCGGGGAAACTCATCGTGAGCAAATAGTTCTAGACGGACATGAGGGACTTCTGTGTGTAACTGTGTACATACTACGATGGCATTGGCATTGGCTGGCAAGGGCATCAACTTTGGGGGAAAGAAGAAAGATGAAGATGGGAAGAAGAACAAGGTGAAAGTAGAAAGTAGAAGTGTGTACTACAATGTAGTTGAGTTGATTAGATAAATCAGTAACGGGTTTGCTCCTCTTTTTCTTCCCACTCTCTTTAGTTCTTTGCTCTCTGACTTTTCCCCTTCTATCACTCTCTCTTTCCCGCTCTCTCTCTCACTCTCTTTGATACTGTTTCCCTATATGAGTTTGCTCTCGCAAGTTTTTTGTCTGTTCGTGTAACGCTGAGTTGAAGCTGGAACTCAAATGGGCATTGGTCACTCTTCATTATCTGTGATGATGAGCACAGAGTTGAAAGTAAACTCTCCTGTTATTTGCTTCACCATCCACTTGTGATCCCTCTCTTTCTCTCGCTCTCTCTCTCTCTCTCTCCACTTCTATATCCATCTTCATCATCTTTACTTCTTTTAATCTTGTAGTATACAAAAGCAGTAGCTAGTCGCAGAGAGAAAGAGACAATGCAAACTTGGCCGATTGTACAGGAAATTCCTGCCCTAATCTCTACAAGCTTTCTGTACTTTGTCACGACACAATCTGTTGTGTTCTCCGCACTTTCTCTGGGTCTATCTCTATTTATGAAAGCCTTTGAACCCAATCATTTTAATGATTCTCCTCCCAACCTCTTGACAAACCCTTCCAATCCCCACTTTCACATTCCCGTTTCCAAGGGGACCGCTTGTCAATTTACATTCAGGAAAATGTGTGTGTGTGTGTCTGTACATTCGAATTTTTTTATTAGTACGAGGAAGAGAGAAACTAAATTTTTTCCTTGTTGATTTTCAGATTTGGAATGGAAGGGAATGAAGTCTGTAGAAAATGGAAATGAGTGGAGAGTAAAAACGTGTTTTTTCCCAGCCAACTCTAATGATAATAAAGAGTATAAGAAGAAGACAAAGAGAGAGAGAAAGAGAGAGTACAGATGCAAAGAGGTTTTTGGAATTTTGTGTAGTAAACAAATGAAAGTCAAGAGATAGGGAAAATGGATCGTATATGTCTACGCGACATAGAAACTCCGCACGGATATAAATCAACTCGTTTGGAGAACAGAATCTAAAGAATGGAAGATACGAGTCGTACTTCTAACTCCTATATATGAAAAGTTACACGTGAATTATTCGTATATCAGAGTCAGACAGTTTACACATAAAGTTTAAAGAACTCTCGAGGCTTCATTAATTAACGAAATTGTCAACATTTTAAACTTTTTCCCCCTTGTTACAAGTAGTTACTGTTGTTTCATGTTCATTTGGACGAGCCGACAATAGATAAATATGATAATACATCTACAAGTTTTTGTCTTCTACAGAAAATTAAAATTCGGAATTTCAAAGAGTTTTCTATGTTTGTACAATTTGTCTCTCCTGTCTACACCTTCAATGTTAGCATATATTTTAATTCCCCTGAGTCAAATAGAAAAACAAATATGATGAAATGAAATATTTCACACACAACTAATTATTTCAATTGAACCTCAGAGTGAATTTCCAAGTGTTTTCCTTATGTCTATGTACAGGTAGGATTTCCTAGGCTTAATATTGTTTTTACATCCTCCCGAGGTCCTACTACTATTTAGCACTCGGATGTTAAAATGTATTAACTTCTAGTACAGAGCCGATACGGCCTTTGTTATGCATCTGCATTGAATAACTAAAAACAAAGACGATACAATGCAATTAGTACGATAAAATAAAAAAATGTTGTGAATTTATTTAATTTTTTTTCCGTTTCCCCCCAAATCATGAGTTGCAATATTTCTCTGTATGTACAGTACATACAATGATGCCTATGGATATCACTATAAAACAAGAAAACATGACATTTGTCTTTTTGTTTTTCAAAACGATTACATCTGTAATCATAATTCTTTGTGTTCATCATGGATGAGCTAATCATAAGTTAAATAAACCAAAACCAGTTAACTAAATCCCAGTCTGACAAGGTCATTCTCACATACGCCAAAGCCAAAGCAATGGGATTAACATTGTACATACATTGAAAACCTTTGTGATATACTGCACCTGCCTCCGTCTCCATCATCATTCGCTCACACAGAAATCGGAATGTCGCACTCACATCCACAATTATGTAGTAAAGCTCTAATTTACATGAGAAATCATTATGTTCATTCAAAACTTGGACAATGATTCTAGTTCAGTTTTTTTATGCCTAATTTCCAATATTTTATTTGCGTGCAATTATGGAACCACACACACACACACATATGAGCTTGCTTGCGTCCTTAAAATTAGCCAGAAAAACACAAGAGAAAACTAAACTTTATACATAATTCAAACAGCTGTCACTCCTGACATTTTACTAATTACAATCGCATATTGATACTTGTTCTATACTTATTTGCTCGTTAGTTTCTTTGGATTCCGGTCCAATCCGAATTTTTTCTTTCTTTAAAAAAAAAGTGGTTCTGTAATGAACAAAAGAAAGAAGAAGAAAGGTGGGTTGGATTTTCATTTGGATTTCCATCGGAGAATGACTTTGATGTCACCTCAAACTCTCACGCTTTTCGGACTTTTCCCTCCCTCCGCAGCAAGAATAAGAGAGAGAGAGAGTTCTATATGTATATGTATACTCTGACAAGAGAAACATTGTGCGTTTTCTTTTATTTATGCACACCATTTTTTTTCCTTGTCACACAACATAAAATGTGTCAATGTGCACACACGCTTGACAGCTCTAGTTGAACAGATAAGTGTACAAATTATTTTTTATAGATTCACTTTATATATATACCCGTACTTGACTACTCTGTCCCTTAATACATTTGTGAAGGGAAGTATGTATGTATGTAGAAGGAAAAGGGGGGAAAGAGAGAGAGAGAGAGAGAGTCTCAGTTTGGGCCTGTCTTTCGTTTTTGTTGAGTGTGTCATGGACGCACGCAAAGGGAAATCCAAAACCTGCATGTCACACCAACCAAACATCAACATCGCCATTCTTCTTTACTCAATTGATTTTGGTGGTGGGGGCCATCGTAAATCAAGCACATGAGGAACTCGACTGGCTTCTGACTTGATTTTCAATTTCAAAATCCCTTTCCACTCGTCTTCGTCTTGGTACTTTCCCTTTATATTACGTGAGTCCACACTCCACAACTCTCCACACACACACACACACATACACATACATATTTGAAGATTTCAAGAGGAAATATGCAGGGGGAACCTTCACCTACCTCACCAATACCAAAATGCCAAAACCATATGCATTTCAACTCGAACTTGAAGGAACTCTTGATAATTAATTCAACCCGATTGCTTTCCTCCTCACAGAGTTCTTACATTCATAACTCATTCTATCAGTCAAATGTGCGTGGATGCATGAGGGCATGCACGCCGTCAAAACCCCCCAAAAAACCCTTCTTTCACCAATATCTCTCCACTCTGCACATGAGGGGAAAAAAGGAGGTGAAGAAGAAAAAAAAAAACCCCTGTCATTTTTTTTAACCTTCCTTCAAGAGTAAATTCACGTACAGAGATTTCAACAGAGCTATGAATTCACACTCTATTAAAATTTAATTGGCTACTATTATAGACGGTTTATCGATTTCCTTCTCATAGTCACACTTTAATTTCATGCGATTTTAAACTCCTCGTAAAAAAAAAAAAGATGAAAAAAAGCGCCCATGAAAATGAAATGATTATACTTACTAAATTTTCTGTGATTTGAAAAAGAAAAACAGATGCCTTGGTGGATTTTGAATTTCCACTGATAAAAGACTCAAATACCCACTCAAATACTCAAAAAGTAGAGAAGAATGAAGATTTTGGTTGTGGTTTGTTTTTGAGAGGTCGAAATGGAGATGAACTCCCCTCCTCCCCGCCCCCCCCCCCCGAAGAATTCTTTGTCATGGGCATTGAGGAGAATTGAGACATTTAAGTTCTTATCTTGACCGTATATCTTTGTACATGGTGGACGGACGGTGAATTCAACTGTAAAAGAAATAAATAATACTACATGCTACACACTGCTGCTTGTTTGCTGTCCATTGTCGTTCGTTCTCGGCCGTCTCTGCTCCATATTCAAACTTAAATGGACTGCATTCCGTTTGTTTATGTAGTATTTACAGACAGTATGTAAGATATTGTCATTCTCTCCGTCTCCGTCTTGTTTTGTTTCATTTCATATCATAGTTGGGATTTCTTTTCAAACACGAAGGTTGAAATGTAGAATTTGAGTCGTGTTGCGAGGCACAAAGAACAAGGAACAAGAAGACAATTGTAAATTGTAAATTATCTCGCTTCGCTTCCAAGCACTCGTCCGTCAGTTGTTTTTAGAAATTCTGTATGTGTGTACTGTGTGTACAGATAAATACACATGTTGTTTCTGTATACAACAACAGAGAAAAAAGGAATGACTACTAACTAACTCATCGTCATCGAGTTATGACATATATAAGATTCTTCTTCATGGGTTTCCACTAGTTTCCAGTACACTCCAGTTCCACTGTGTATACATACGTACACGTATGCAATGGAACTGAAATTAGTCAAGTGTATCTCTCTGTATTGTATTGTATTGTAGATGTGTGATTTGATAGAGGTTGCTTGTTTTAGTTTCCTATTCGCATTAGTAGTGGAGAGAGAGAGAGAGAGTTTGCCTATTGATTTATTGCAGACGTTATCACCAGCATAAAGTTGATAGATAGTAATAATAATTGTGAATGGGAGCATGTTCATTGTACACAACTCAACTCAACTCTTGAGAAGGACGACAATACTCCACTAACTATCTGTATATGGACCAATTAAATGACGGCACTGCTACTGCTGCTGTCTCACTCACGTAATAATATACCCTCCGCGTTGATCGAACTCAAATTTGAATTTGAATTTGAATTTTGTATTCCTCCAATTCTCAATGTTGTTTTGTTGGCAACTGAAACCAGGAATATATGGAGTCTTTATTCCTTCTAATTCATTTCCAAAATCCAAAATCCAGTCACAGTCAATGTATGAGCTCAAGTTCCTGTCAATATGAGACACTCACATAATTCATAGTATAAATGACTCTACGTTTTATTCTTCCATCTATATAGTTCTTTATTTTATTATTTTATATGAGTAACGTATAACATAGATGGACCGGAAGCAATAAAATCACTGTAACTTTTTTTTTTTTACCATGCTCCAATATTATGGTCTTGAGAAATTATGATAATTTTATATCTGTATTTAAAATCCGATCATTGCATGCTGCTGCACTTTTAAAAACTGTTTTATTTTATTATTATATGAACTGGGAAGGTAGAGATTTTGGGGATCCAAGCCAAAAAATAAAGCTCAAAGAAAAAAAACTAAAAAAACCAAAAATTTGGTAATAAATTCCAAAATTTTGGACACAGATCATGATGTGGATGAAGATACAGTCCCAATTACAATACATGAGAAACCGGATGGCTCAAAATTGATGTTTGCCAAAAGAAGACGAAGACGAAGAGAAGAAAGGGGGGAAAGAGAGAGAGGGAGAAAAAAAAGTTTGAAATAGTTGTACTGTCAGCAGAAAAAATATGGGATAATTGGCCATGTCGTAAGTAGAAAGCTGTCGGTAAAAAGAACACACGGAAAATATGAGATGAGATCTTTGCTCTTTTTCTTACATTACCCATCTCCTTTTCTCTTATCTAGTAGAGACAGAGTGAGAGAGAGAGAGAGAGAGAGAGAGAGAGAGAGAG
>JAIUND010002589.1:0-21313 GCA_034699125.1 Gisinianus flammeolus
AAACTAAATTATACAATCATTGCAAAATTTGATACAAAAGTATATATTTTAACGTGTATGTCTTTATATTGCAACATTACATACATTGTATACATTATATACAACACTATAGATACATCTGTGTATATATATATATATAGTTTGTGTATATACTTACAATTGTATATATAATATACTCCGCGGTATTAATCTTCAGAATATATATATCTTGATTTGTTATGGGACAACAGCAACAGCCAGCGAAGGAGAATACGGAGGAGGAGATAAAGAGAGCTGTGGAAAGTATTAATATATATATACACAATAACAATCAGTGTATAATTGTGAGTAAACTGTAAAGCCCACATAAAGTAACTAACTGCAGCTTAAATACAGTGATAAATTACTCAACAAGAACAACAAAACCACAGAACGATCAGTAATAATATAGGGATTTAATTTATATAGAATTGGTAAATGAGTTAATTGTCACGATAGCAATGTCTTACCGCCTTTTTGAATGACAAGAGAAAAGAGCTTGCCGAGGATTTACAGATCAATTTATTTTAGTCACAGTTTGTTTAATGGTATAAAGGATTGATTTTATGATGTCAATGGAAAAAAAAAAATAATGAAAACACTGAATTGCATTGGCAGTATATCTGTATATTATTTGGATCAGTATTCAATATGAACTATAAATTAGGCTGATTCATTTAAAGAGAAAGAGACACTATTGTGTAATTAATTTGGTAATTATTCTTTCACTAGTGAATTCACTACTGCGGTAATTAGTTACCCTTAATGTCACTATATAGCAATTCGGTGGTGGTGATTTCACTATATACCATATACTTATCACTGTAGAAAAAACCATAATTATACAACACTGGAAAGAGATCAATTTGAGTTCTTTTTCCCTCGCCAATTTTCGCGGATTCCAAATCTCACTTTTGCCAAGGAAAGCTTCACGATAATAAAATAATCCACGATAAACATCCAAGTCCGATAATTTCTCCTTTTTTCTCCGCGCAGCAGCAATTATATATAGCAATCTCTCAATTATTCCCCCTTGCTCGACCTTCTGCACAATTGAGTATCTATATATAGTCATTAATAAATATGAACGGAAGAAGAAAAGAAATCGTTTTGATTCTTTTGATTTTGTAATATAGCGAAAAGAAGACAAGTGAAAAACTATAAAGTGATCGCTTGCGACAAGAATTGAAAACTGTGTAGAAGTCTGCATGCAGAGCAACAAAAATGAGCTCCGTGACCTTTATACTTTGGTCACAACAGACGCGCAAAGTTTGAATTTTCTTTGAAAAAGTTCAAAAAAACGGAACAAAAGAATTTTTTTTGAAGCCATTTATGATTAACTTTTCTTAAAATTTTACACACATATACAATTTGGTACGGAGAATAACATAAAAAAATCAGCCCTCCCCTCGGTCATTTTTTTATAACATTAGAGCATTGGGCTGGTTGTATAACCCCTCCTTTGTCAAATCTCGACCAAGGCCTTTCATGGCCCTGACAAGAAAACTCAACATGATTGGCTGAAAACGCTTTTTTTCCTTGAATTCGCTTCTTTGACAATAAATGGCCCTGGAGGCAGCATTTTCTTCCTGATCTGGATTCCGGACAAAGCGGAGAACACAGCTATAACAACTAGAACACAGCTAACAACTAATATGGATTACTTATTACCTTGACAATTATGGCCTTCAAAAATCTTATTTTTATTCTTTATACAAAATTTAAAGTGTTATAGTCATTAGGGCTTAATCGCCGTGTTCGGGCGGAGAAAATAACTCATTTGCAGATCTTAATGCTTTTACTTATGTAGTTGCGTGGCCGTCATTCAACACGTTAATAAAGTCAATTCAATTCAATGTATGGGACTTTTTGAATCTAGGGTATCGATATACATATTACTTGCCACAGTCTCCAAATTGATATGTAAAATCAAAAAATCAAACATGCGAGATGAAAAAGAAACAAATATGTATATGAAGGCGCAAAATAAACTGTGTGTGTGCACATTGAACATCAACCCCCTTTACATATTATATATATACTAGAAAAAAGTTAAATCCGCCGTCCACACGGTGGATTTTGTCTGTGTCTGTCTATATATGCGTTGCATCCTTTCATCATATTTGGTCCCGGTTTCCCAAGCTTTTGTTGTCCCTCAAAGTCATATCGATTGCCTTTATTTTAGTGGTAAATGAATCTTTTCCACAACGTTCAGTTTGGATTATTCAGATATCCGAAATTAAATTCTTAACGACCGGACTATACTGACGTTAGACAATGCTGCCTTCCTCAGGAAACATGGGTAGCCGTGTTAAATATACCTGATATTGAAACACAACTTAACTTTTGTCAATCAATACATTCAGAATGATTGGTGAAAGTCTGGTGAGGGTGGGCGTTAGAATATGATATCAAACCCCTTCAAATTGCTTAAAGTAGCATCAAACGTCTTCCCATGGCACAAAGTATTGTCGCAGTACCGGAATCTCACGTGAAGTCTCAAGTTGCCCCAAAAATGTGTAAAAACGTCTTATATGGTCGTACCACACCCGACCAATACAAAGTCTCACTTTGCCCCACGAGGGGTCACTGGGGGGTCATATGGGTGGGGAGAGGTCAAAAATTGTTTTTCAGCCCAAAATGTTACAAATTGTCTGCAACGCGTTTTTGACCATATTTTGCACATTTGACCCTCCATGATAAAAAATGATCAAAAAGGAATTCACACAATTTGAATACCAAGATGATTTTCGTCCTCCACATGATTTTCGTTTGGATTTTCACAAAAGGATTTATGTTGCGAATGTGTGGAACCGCCGGCGTCGAAATCGGAATCGGGAGAAATCCGCGGGAATTTCAGAATCCGGATTCTCTTATGTTTGTGCCCGCTTGTGCTGTACAGCGGGCTATTCGTCGTCCATCCGGGTCTTTACATTCTCAATCCGAACAATCCGATGCTCCTCATTTCCGTTTTCCCAACTGCCTTGAGAAATGTCTGTGGATTTTTTTCCTTTGTTTGTCCATTGAAACGCTCTGCCTCGCTGTTTTGCTCACTCCCGCCGTGGTTTCTGTTGTGGACGTTCAGCCATTTGAATGAATTTCCTTTACTTTTACTTTCATTATAAATTTTTATTATGGAGAAGTCCAATAAAAATAAGACAAATCCTTTTGTTTAAAGTTGGCACGAATTTGTATCTTTTTTTTTCATTAAGGTTTGATCATTTCGAGGAATATTTAATTTGACTGAAGAAACGATGCATTTGAATTTATATGAAACGATTAAAAGAATACTTTCGATGGTACCAAAACCATTCCATTGTAAAACAGAGCGATGTGGCAGCCCAGGATGTTAGTAAAACATGGAAAACTAAATGAATTTCTGACTCCTCAAAGGACAAGACTTGAAATTCCGTCAATGGCTCCAACGAGTCCAAACTTGCTTTGTTTTCCTCATCAAGCCCAAAACCAAATCGAAATGCATCCCATTTCTTCCAAAACTGATGGATTCCCGAACTCAAAAGGATCTTGATCCGATGTGAAAACAGATGCGGTTGGGATTTGTCGAGTCCATCGCAGATTTGATAGGTTTTCCATTCCACAAAGGAATCGTCACTCACAATCTTTCGATTATGCGAAAACCTCTTTGTTAATTTTGAATCCTCCCGGATTTGACGACTGAAAATGTTCCAAAAGTATTCAAAATCCGAAGTGGGCACAATCAAAACTCTGGACGGTTGACTCAACTCGGTTGAAATGAGGTCCGGGAGCTCCGATGCGCACGTGTTCATTGTGCGATTGAGCCAATTGGCGTATTTGGAAATGAGTTGGCAGGATTTAAAATGGTTGCAATTCGTCGCTTCAAACGAAACATCTGCAGATGATTCCGGGCAAATCTCGAGGCAATTCAGGCCTTGAAGCCAATAAAATTCCCAGGACGGCGTCAGGAAATTCCGGAATCCTTTGTCCAACAGATGTTGCGTGAATTCGGGGACTTTGTAATTGAAAATCTGGAAATCTCTTGGTTGTTTCCATTTTTCCTCCAAACAAGCCGTGCCAGCCTCGGCGAAATAACTATAAAAATTATTGTCCTCTTCAAAAAACTGCCGGGAATATTTCCAGTGGGTTTTAAATGGGTATTTGAGCGTGTAGTCTGCTTTGATGATTCCTCGATAGCCATTCGTCAAAATCAGTCCCATCAGGAGCCAAACCATCAAAATGATCCCACAAATCCTGATGAGGTCCTCTTTTTTTCTTATACTCGTTGGATCCTGTTTCCACATTGAAAACTGCAACTGCGGGATTTCCCTATGATTTTGTTCCAGCAAGATCCGCCAAATCCACCAAATGCCAGAGGACCCAATCCACCAAAATGAAATGTTTCCATGCAGTCTCCCGTAAACCAAGGTGATAATGGCTGCAGTCACGCCAATGCAAATGAAGAACGTGATCCAAACGTTTATTTCAAACGGAGCCGCGTAAATCCCGAGCGTGTTTTGCACTTGGTAAACGCCATCGGCCGTGATGAATTTGAACGTTATCGATTGAATAAGGAAAATGGAAAAGCGCGGTAAACTCCACGGTTCATCGATGCGAAAGTCTCCGAAATAATTTGGTAAGGTTTTCCGGCTGTCCCGAAATCGGACGGTCAAATCATCTTCATCGAATGTTTTGTTCATCGAGGAAATGAGGAAATTGATGGTGGTGTTGAAGAGATTGATGGATTGGACTCTGTCAAACGGAGAACTCTGCGCATGTTTCTCGGATATTGGCCAATCCGACCACTCGTCCAGTCTCAACGACATTTGTCTGGTGCTTTCTGACCCCAAAAAATCCTGATGAAATTCCAGAAGTTTGCCCGCGCAGGATTTTTGATGGTTGAAAGGATCTGACCTAACTGTGTCTGTATTTGAACAAGGAATTTGGACGTGGAAAGTCTCGGAGAAGCACAAAGGACAGGAATACCAAATTTCTTGAACAGTTTCCCGCGCTGGGATTTGATTGCTCGTCCACATTTTTGGTGAATTGCTTGTGAGCATGAGAAATGTGGGCGAAAATCGACAGTTGAAGGAACCGCCGAAACAATTGTTCGTCTCGAGCAACTCGAAAAATCCCAGTGGGTCCAATCCTCCAGATTTTTTAGTGATGATGAAATTGAATTTGGACAAGATTAAACCTTGATCATCGCTCCATTTCAACAATTCCTTTATCGCGTCGACATTTCTTTCGCCGTACATTTCCGAATCGGAATCGGAATGGGGATTTGACGGTTGTGGGAGGAGCAAGAAGTTGATAAAACAAAAGTCCTTGGGATACTTGACATGCTGTATAAATCGGAGATATTCTGAGGATGGCGGGACATTCAAATCAAATGTTGTGGTAAAATTCCGTGTGATGACGCTCGGGGTGTTCATTTGAGCATAGTCAAAGATTGCACCAAATTCGAGGAAATGTATCCAACACTCACCAATGTCGTCCAAAATCGGGTGCAAGTCCACACTTTCCATCGTTTTATCCGTTGAGAAATGGATTTGACTTCGAGTTGGATTTAATAGAATCAGAATCAGAATCAGATAAATAAGAAAATCAAGGCTAGCCGCCATTTTCAAATTTTGTACCCTTCAATCCATCGACGACTGTGCATGTGAACGGTTTTTTCGTATTTGACATGACAAACAATCGTTAAAGAAAATTCGAGTCAAATGAACTGCGGGTTTTCGATAGTTTTTCTTTTAACTTTGGACATATAAAATATAATTCGATGGGAATTGACAAATTTTGAAGAGCACTTCTCAACTTTCAAGTCATTAGAAATATAGAAATGATGAAAAATATACACAAATTAAAGTCAATAGAAACCGTTTCCCAATCGAAATCCCATCAAAAACAAAGAAAAAATTGGGGTTTTTCTCATTTAATTGAATTAAAATTGGACTCAATTTCTTATAGCGTAAAAGTCAAGGGTTTTATTTCATCGTGTTGCTGATTGGCTGATGGGAGTACTCGTCAAGTTCGCGGAGGAACGAGCGGACGACGGTGAGCATGTAGACAGTGATGAGGGCGGATAGAATTTGACTGAGGATGTCCTGCACCGTCCCAGCCGCCATTGCCGTACTCACAATGAACGTGATGATGGCCAGGAGGAGAGCAATGACCTGAATCACCAACCAAATCCGGAGAAGGCGTGGCGAGGACTGATCATCAATCAATGGAGTGTCATAACACACACAAAAAATCTAATTAAATATCCTGTGCGACACATCAGACACACGCGGTCCACATTTAAAAGGAAAATGTCAGAAAATACATATCGTCTGTTAAGTTCATAAAGGAACTATAATTATTTTCCTTAATTTCGTTGACCTGCGCCAAAGGTCAAATGGCTGGAGATGGAGCTTTGGGTCCTTCGACATTATCGTCTGCCATGACCTTTTCTGTCACCCTCAATTTTTTCACAATTTTACCCACAAAGACGGACGCAGTCGTAATAGCATTTCCGCAAATTAAGGAAAATCGTTATATAGTTCCTTTGTGAACTTAACAGACGATAATATTTAATATAATATATAAAAGAAAGGGGGGGAGGGGGGGTCGGCGCGCGGACCTGCATGACTCCCCCCAACAAAATGACAGCCAGCACCAATTTGAAAACATACACGGACATGGACGCCACCGCCACGCTCTTCACTGTGTGTGTTCCAATCAAAAAAGAGAAAATGTGGAGAAAATATATAAAAATGTTTTGCAGAGTCAAATGTCAAAGACAAACGTACAAATCCACCAGATCAAAATCGACGCGCACGCGCACCACAAAGCTGTGTGAATCAAAAATTGTATTTTATTCCTTGTGCATCAGACTGACCCTTGTTTTCCTCTTCATCGCCTTCAGCACGCTTCATGTCCGTCGACAAAATCACGATCCCAATGATGCTCCCAATCTACATATATATATATATGTCCTCTATTAAGGTCGAAAACGAACGAAGGATAATCATTTGGGCCCAGATGCAGAATATGCGTATGCGCATATTCTGCGTCTGGGGCCAAATGATTATCCTTCGTTTTTTGACCTTAATATATATATTATATATTATTAATTATTATGCTCTCAACCACAGTACACAAACCATCAGAGTTGGCAACCCACGGGCATTAATTAAGGTTTAACTGTGTTTTGGGGTATCAAATTGCCTTGGGAATTTGGATTTAATGGGTTACGGTATATACTGTTATAGACTCCCAGGGAGTGTATAACATTGTATGTATGTACGTTAATGTATTTGATATGGGCGCAGAATTTAGTCTCTGCAGAGGGGGGAGTCTATAAGAGGGAGGGAGTCTATAACAGTATATACGGTACTTATAGGGTTTTGGAACACGCCATCTAATGATTTAGTGGTCCGTAGTTCACAGGCCCTGAGACCAGTAGGTGACGCTATATAGAAAAAGCCCATAAAACCCAATCGCCCAATTGCCCCCAAAAAAACATAATTTGGGTATCAAATCTACAAAAAGCCGGGTTTTTGCCAACTCTGCCACACAAAAAGAGAAACTCTTCATTTGTTTTTACACACTTTAGCTGCGTTTATAATATATATACCTGTATGATTATAAATATTATTATGATTATGATTATGATTATTTCTTTTACCATCTGTGTAATGGCAGAGATCCGACATCGTCTTCGGAGGGGCACATTGCAACATGCAGTCAATACCATCCTGTGTATATTGGCTATACCCCGGGGAATTCAAAAGCAGAAGAGTTTGATGCGAGCACACGGCGGATAATATAGGAAGTCTGAATGGACACTGCATGCGTGCGTGTGTGCGGTGTGTTGTGTGCGGGATTATTATTATTATTTATTCATCCTGTGATGCACATGATGCATGACGAACGTTATGGTAAAAAGAAGTCACGTTCAAATGTAATATCGTATAGATTCTGATAACAGACTGATAAGTTGCTGATATAACAGCAGTGACATAACAGATAAACGTCAGACGAGCAACATAATTAATGGATATTTGACCTCCCTGGCGATCGCACACAATTAAAACAAAAACTCTGGAACAATGAAGAGAAAAATGGTTGTAATATCTATACGTGTATTAATATTGAAGTACTTGAATTTTATTTCCCGCCACTACAGAATTAATTTAATTGGGGCTGTGCATATATAATTGTGAACAAATAAAATTCGTATTCGTATTCGTATTCAGATTCAGATTCAAAGGCTGGCGCCCTGAGTGAGCATCTCGATCAATTTCGTGCAGTCGATGCGCCCATGGACAATGTCAATGAGGCCAAATGCCTGGTCGACCTCTTGCTCCGAATACCCGCCCTCCCCTTTCTTCAGCACCTCCCTAAACCTAAACACACACACACAAAGACAGACAGACAGACAGACGATCCTGCATTTAAATTCCGATTCAAGGATGTCTCACACTTTTATGTGTGGGGCTATATAATATAATTGTGAATGGGGCTGAGGACTGACTTGAGGGCGTCGATGAATCCGTCGGGGCCTTGATAGATGCGGAAGGCCTTGTGGACCATGTCCTCGTCATCCCCTTGGATCTCGTTGGTCTTGTTCAAGAACATGGTGAGGAGCTGCGTGACATTTATTGGTCCACTCGCCTCCGCCATCATCCCGTACAATTCCGCGTCCGTGATGCTCCGCCCCATTTTATCGCACGTCCCGCGCAAGTCTTCCCTCCCCAACAGGCCGTCCTTGTCCAAATCCATGAATTCAAACCCCTTTTAAATTCAAATTCAAATAAAAAATGATAATACCGCTCATTTATATCTATGCCACACATTTTTGTATATATACATAACGCTACTACGCAATTAAGGAAAACAATTTTAAAAAAAGAAAGGAAAATGCAAATACGGCTTTGAATTCGCTGATTTCATCGGGCGAGTAGTGCGCAAAAGCGGAGCTCTCCGACCGCACTGCACCTTTCTTTGACCCTCCCGCGCTTCCTCGTTTCGAGGATGTTGTCGACGATGGCGCTGATGGTTCCTCTTCTTTTGGTTCTGATGGTTCGGGCGCCGCTGGGACTTGTGGTCTTGTTTCCGGTGCCGTTTGGGGTGAGGCGGGTTCGCCAGTCCCAGCAGTCGGTTCTGAGTCGCCGTCGCCGTCTTTCGTCTTGCCCGCCTTCTTCTTCTTGGGCTTCTTCTCATCCGCCTGTATGATTTCGTCACGTGTCAAAAGGACACACAGATTACAAATTAATTCCACAAAATCCCAAATCCAAATCTAAATCAATATTTTGCAAAATATCACTCACCATTTTCACTTTTTAATTCGTATATTTTTGTGTGTCAAAGTCAATCCGTCGGGACTTTGGATGCAAATGCAAACTAAAATGCTCGCTCGGGCTTTGGCTTTTGTGGGCTCGGATGGCGAGAGGAGAGCATCACACAGCCACACTGAAACGCTAATGAGCTCTGTGTGTATATACTCGTATATTATACTCCCGTTTTCCTATCTATATACAAAAAGCACAACTCGAAATCAAGATGTAATTAAAAAAAGTTGAAAGCATATCGGGGATTTGAGTGTGATTTCATAATTACTAAAAAAATATCAAGGGGCGATTTGAGTTTTGGCATACCTAATATTTCTCTGATGAATGTTTTTTATTTTGGGGAGGGGGGGGGGTCTTTGACGTGGTTTGCAGATTATTTTAAAACGAGTTAATTGGTATTCCAATTCTAAGGGATTTGGCTAATGAGTCTCGGGGTGTTCATTAAGCCGTTCTTGTGTGTGCGGGTCCGGACGAGAGTTTAAACGAGCACAGCTGTCGCCTCATTCAGGGTTTCTCAAAAATGTGAAAAGTCCCCTAAATGCGACCACTTTTATTAAAAAGCCTAAACTGTGAGCTTTCATAATTGCACACAACTGTAAAATTCGGTACGTGCAGAGCCGAGCAAAATGATCTTCAATTTGGACCCGCTGGGGCACCAAACCGTATTGCATCCTTTGTTTGGAAATACTTTTTTTATTTTGTTTATATACTGTCGAGGGCAATGGGCAATAAAAATGATTATTGACTTTATTTGAAAACGGAGCGAGAAAACGGTGCGATGATGTAATGCCCTTGAAATTAGGAAGTAACCCAGGCAAAAAGCAAAAGGTGCAATTCTCCACTGTTTCAAAGCAGACATCGAGCTTCCAATCTCGCACTGTGTGGGGTAAAATGAGAATTGTACCTTTTCCTTTTTGCCTTGGTTCCTTTCCAAATTCCAAGGGCATCACATCGTCTCTGCGTTTTCTCGCTCCGTTTTCAAATAAAGTCCATAATCATTTTTACCGACCTCGACAGTATATATATATATGAAATTTCCCTTTGTAAAACGTCTGTTTCTGACTTGTAGCTTTTGATTCATAGTACCGTATATATACCTAAATAGAACCCCCGGGGTTGTATGAGAGAGGGGTTTCTATTAGAGGTAAATTAAAATCTATGATTTTCAGTATACAATTCAAATGAGAGGTTGCCACTGAAAGCACATGGGGTTCTATTCGCAATTTCTCTAATACAACCCCCTGGGTTCTATAAAGAGGGGGTGTGGGGGAAGGAGGGAGGGGTTGTACATTTTTCCGAAAATCACCAAATTCAGTTCAACGAATCAAAATTCAAAAGTCCCTTGACGAGTCCCCAAGGCCGCTCGATTGTGTTGGTATATGCAAATTTGGGTGTGCACACACAGCAGGGTCAACGTAATGGAGCGAGTGGTCATATAATTGTGACGTGTTGAAAACCACCACGAGCTGCTATAGTCAAAATTCCTATGGGAAATGCTTGCTCAGCGACTTTATCTATATATAAATCGACTATATATGGAATTTTGACGTTTGGCAACTTTTGCTCAGTTTTTTTGAAAATGGAATGTTAAACTGTGGGAACATCACAGACTATAATGCAGACAAAATACCAAAAGTTCAAAATAAAGTTCCGATCGCTTTTGATTATATAAGAGCGTTTAAAATCTTTTTAAACCATCATTGACCCACCGGAATATAGTCATCGAATTTTTGGTTTGTGTGAGGAAGCATTGTGGAATTAACCAATCATATTTCCCCATAATATTATATATATAGAGACATGAACAAATATATTTTATCTGCTATAATGTTTGAATTGCATGATTTTAAATCCACCCATTCTGTGGTTGTGGTTCTCGTAAAAGGTGTACCTATAATTAACTAATTAACTATAATTAATATAATGCATTTAAAACTGTTTGAGTTTGATGACAAATTAGTGATTTGAACTCTTTGGTCATTGGAAAGTCGTTAGACAGTGAGGGATTTAAAGCCGTTATCACACATCATTTGTATGGGATTTGTGATTCGTGATTGGAAATCTTAATTGAAATCCATACACACACACATGCACAAACACATTGTGTCACAGAAAAGGACGGAGGAAATTATATATAGTCAGAGAACGGAATAATGATATATTTATAAGTATCTCAGGAATTATCTGGAACGCGGTGATCATACCGTTTGAAACATGCACGTTTACATAAATTATAAATTCATTGTCCAATTATTGTGGAATTGTGTGTATATATATATATATGTATGTGATGGACATGTGCTGGACAGCTCGCACTCACTTTCCACATCTGTTTCACACTGTGTGCACAACACACAATATCAGCTGACAATCCACACACACACATTTCCCAAAATATGCGAGCTTACCTCTTGTTTTTTTGTCTGTTGTCCAGCATTCTTGTTGGTCATGGGATCTCCGACCATGGGAATAATAATAATAATTCAACAACAACAACAATTCCCCCCGAAAATCCGCCAGAGCACCGTGTAAAAACGCTGCGGTTACTCCAAGTGGTGAGTCACTCAATTTTTTCAAGAAATGTGCATGTGTGTGTGTGTGTGGGTGCATGAGATTGAATGAGATGAGATTTATTATCATATGAGTTTGGAATTTGGAATAATTAAAATATATATATATACACACAAGTCACAACTATATTATAAAGTTTTCATTTTTTAATCTGAACACACGCACTTTATTTTCATATATAGATTTCCCGCCACGGTCATCGAAACCCGACAGGGACTTATCCAAACGATCCTTATAAAGATGAAAACACGTTTTGGCCGGATGGTTTTGGTCAACTCACGCAGGTATATTTTGTGGACTTGGACTCTCGGAAATTGCGGGGATTTCAAATTATTATATCGTTATAATATTCAAATGCATAATAAAACAATAAGAATTTCAAACGCGGATTCCTTAATATTATTATTATATATATTTGTTTTTCGTTCTTTGTTTTTTTATCTTTTTTTAAGAAAGGGGTGGAGCAAACGCAGGAATTGGGTGCATTTCTTCGACGTCGCTACAATGATTTCCTGCCATTGGTGTACAAGGAGGGGGAAGTGTACGTGGTGAGTTCCATCGTGGACCGGGCAATTCGGAGCGTTCTATCGGCCCTTCGCGGTCTTTACCCCGAACCCAACAGTTTCTACTTGAACAATTCCATCAGTTGCGCACCAGGATGCGCGCGCGAGTCGTCGTCTCAAGTCGTCCCCGTTCAAACGATACCCAAACAGCTGGACAATGTACGTAAATAATAAAATGACAAAAACAAAAAAAAAATTCTCTTTGAAGAAAAACAGCGCTATATATATAAAATTACTAATTACAGAACAAAATTAATTACAAATAATTGAGTCAAAATACATATAGAGCAAAATGTCGGAGAAAATTGGATAATTTTTGGTTTATCTTTAATATATATTGTCTGTTAAGTTCACAAACGAGCTATAACGATTTGCCTTCATTTGGGGAAATGCGACTACTGCGTCCGTCTTTGTGGGTAAAATGATGAAAAAATTCAGGGTGACAGAAAAGGTCATGGCAGACAATAATGTCGAAGGACCCACAGCTCCATCTCCAGCCCTATGACCTTTGGAGCACGTCAACAAAATTAAGGAAAATAATTATAGTTCGTTTGTGAACTTGACAGACGATATGTATATTTGTATATATACGTATATTATAGTTCCTTCATCGCGGTCGTTCCTGCCCGCGACTCGGCGCGGAATTAAAACGATTCATGCGGGACTCGGTCGAGTATCAAAATGTGGAAAGAGAACACCGCCAACTTTTGAATTCGATCGTGGAGAACTCGGGGGAGTCCGGTAGGACTTTGCATAGCATTCGCGGGGTTTTTGAAACGATTCAAGTCCAGGTTTTCTTTTTTACTCAAATATTCAATACATAATTACATACGTACATTTTCAATGTACAATTCAATAATGTATACCTAAATTCATTGCACACAGAAGTCAAAAAAAAATTGGACGGGGAATTTGGAATTGTGACTGTTGGAATTTTAATTTTTTTTTTAATGCTTTTTTTTGTATATAAGCAACATCACAATTTGACGCTCCCTCTCTGGGTCACCCCAGAAATTCGAAAACTCGCGGATTTCTACATTTGGTATCACATGGCGATCAAGACGGCGACGAAGGCGTCCAAACGATTAAGATCTCCTCTCCTCCAGAAAGTTCTCAACAATATGCTGGAAAAAGAGGAGGAGGAGGAGACAGAGGACAAGCGGAAATTGATTTGGTATTCCGGCCATGATCAGACCCTCATTTCTTTCATGGATATCCTTGGTGTTTTCAATCATCAAAGTCCACCGTATGCAGCCGCTCTTCTCATCGAGGCTTATCAAAATCCAATGGAGGCATCCAAGGATTTCTACGTTCAGGTGAAAAAAGCGAAAAACTGAAAAATAATTGACAA
Source organism: Gisinianus flammeolus (assembly GCA_034699125.1). Taxonomy (NCBI): domain Eukaryota; kingdom Metazoa; phylum Arthropoda; class Collembola; order Symphypleona; family Katiannidae; genus Gisinianus; species Gisinianus flammeolus. The sequence continues at coordinate 13,818 of JAIUND010002589.1, forward strand.
TTTGAAAAATGACAAATGTGTGGCAAACTTTAATGGAATGAATTTCCTGCGAGAAAATCTAACCTTAAATTGAAAAATTGAATTTCGTGGGGACTTTTTTTTGTTTTTTTTGTAGATATTCTATAGAAACACGACGGAGATGGAGACGGAGGCGGAGCCATACCAATTGGAAATCCCAAAATGCCCCAATCCCTGTGCATTGAGTCGACTCGAACAGATTTTGAATAAATATTTCCCAGCGGACTGGGACGAAGAATGTGACGCGGACAATCCGAATGATCTGGACAGTGAGAATGACACTGAATTTTAAACAAGGGGGAGAGCAGGACAAGGCGGGAAAATCCCATCGATTTCGATTCAACGTTGAAATTCAATAAAGGTCTTGTTCTTTAATATTACTTTTCAAATCCAAGTTCTTCGTTTGAATTTCCCTCCTCCTCATATATATAGCATGTCAAAAAACTATACAATCAAAAATCAAATTCAAATCCAAACAAACAAATAATATAATCCTATAGAGCAAATCCTTGAAATGAATGTGTGCATTATAATTATTAAAAAATGATGTGGGTCTTTTTTTTTTTAAATTTTCCAGGATTTAAAAATGGATTTCATGTTGGCTCGCGGCATTTACGAAATTTTGATGTTTTCGAATATTCCAAACAAAATACAAATTTTATAAATTCATCAAGTTGAAGAAAAATAATTAAAAGAGTGTGAAACGCGGAAAAATATACTGTCGTCTCGGATAAAAATGTGATTATTGACTTTTTTTGGAGTTGTCGCGGGCGAGGAAGTGATGTCCTTGAAATTTGGAAGCGAAACCAAGGTAAAAGCTTTTTTCGCTTCCAAATTCTTAGGACATCCATCGTCGCCCGCGTCAACTCCAAAAAAAAAATCAAGAATCATTGTTATCCGAATATTCCGAATGGACAGTAAATTCATACATTTCACACAGTTTCCCAAATTCTTCACCTGCGTGACCTGCGTGAGTTCATAACCGCGCTAGAGGTGTGCAAAAGAGGAATTCTCGTTTTCCCGGGTTTTCTCCGAATCGGTTCAGTGCGGAGCCCTCAAACGAAATTTGTTAGGACAGGGGACTTGCCAGGAGTCTTTCCATGTCAAAACGAAGGCTCTAAACCCGGGGGAAACTTCAGGGTGAGAGGTCAAAGTTTTGAGGTAAATCCCAATTAGCTAATTGGAGCTAAACGTATCAGTGCGGAGTCGATTTTACGGTTGGTATTTTTGCATACGGGTCATCGCTATGATATGTGAAAATCGGGAGGCCCCAAACCCGGGGGAAAATTGACAGTGCCCGTTTATGTCCGATGCCCGGCATTGACTTGACACTTTCGTATTATTTGTGACGAAACGGTTCAGCGCAGAGTCTCCGTTCGTCTTCGATTTTATGGCCTATATGTTCCTCTACGTTAAAAATCATATCCGGATGACCAAGGGCCCGGGGGGACTTGGCTGTTCCGTTTTCAGTGCGGGCTCCTGGATTTTTAGAGTTAATTGGAATTTTATTCCGACTAAACGTATCAGTGCGGAGGGCTGGAACTTTTTGCATTCTTTGCACATGTCAACTACTTGAGAATTTTTTCAAGTGTCCAGACCCCGGGGAAACCCGGGCATTTAAAAAACAGCATGCATTTACTTCATTTGACTTGAACTTTTGCATTTATGACACAGTGACCTTTTAAAAACCAGGGTAATTAGATGTAACGTAACATGCATACACTCCATCCACGTAAAAGTTGGCTTTTAGTTTATTCAAGGAAAATCGAGGAAGCCGCGTTCGTTGCCTTGATTCCCTTGATTTCCCAACACGAAATTCAAATTCCAAGGAATTCTTTCGAGATTTTTTCAATTTTTTTCTTCACTTTGAATTCACTCGAGCGTTTCTGTACACATTTAATCTTTATTAAAATTACATCCTCGTAGTAATTATAAACAGATACAACGACAAAAACACTGGTGACAATTTTTAGTGTAATTGGGTATAATTGTTATCACGAGGACTTTTTTTACCATTTTATTAAATCAAGACACAGACAGATTATCGAATAATGCAAAAGCACAATGCAGTAGGTTTATAATTAAACTGTACTGAAATATGATACACTACTATAGAATTATTACAAGAAATCTAATCAAAATTTATATAATATAATGTTGTAATTAGTTTCGTGATTTGTCAATGGTTTTTCGTGTCAAAATATACACACAGTGATACACACAGTTGGTAAAATACAATCTTGTGGGAAAGGGTTTGTGTATCAAAATGTATTTTGCATAAAAAACCCCATTGACAAATAAATTCGGCATCATCATCGTCGTCATCATCATTGTTATTAATAAGTATTGCCATCATCATCATCATTTAATTACACGTTCTTTAGCAAGTTCTACTTGTTTTGGAATAAGCACCATTTTATGACGTTTATTATGACTATGATAATTGCTAGAACGTAACGTTTGTAATTACTACGAGGATGTCTCATTCCATCGGAATCAGCTGACGGACGACGGTTTCGGCGTCACTCTCCAACATTTCTCGAGGGCCCTTGAGAAACTGGACTTGTCCATGAATTTACTCGTTGGTTCACTCGGGAGGGAATTCCTACCTGTGGGGAAATGGAATGACGGAGATTCAGGACGGTGCTTTCCTCTTTGATGACTCACCCTCATCCCATCATCGTGATCATCTGGATTTGAATTTGAACCCCTCTTCCTTTTCCCGCCTCTATATATATTTGAGTTCAAACGAGTTGACAGAGGCCCGGTTTTCGGCTCATCATGGACTGGACCGACTCCCCCGTCTCTCTCTATCTTGCAGACAACAAATTTGAATCTTTATCCGCCGCCAAATTCCAAGGACTCCTCGACGCGAATCGGCAGGATCTTCCAAATCCTCGACATCCAAATGACGCTCGGAATCTTCGACCGGAAATCCTCCTCACGCGAAACATGATTCGGATGGCTCCAACTCCACTGATTTGTGATGGACATCTCAAGTGACTGACCGAGTACTCCCAACGATTTGACGTCTTTGGGGAAGTCCTTTATTGTAGTAATGAGCCCGGGAAAACCGTTTTCAATTCCGACCTTGTCAATGCAAATTGGGCTTGAATTACGTAGCCATTTGTATATATACATTTTTGTTCAATGAGTGTGTGTTTGAATATTATCAGTACTTTGAAATTGAACATTAAATCGTGACGACAAATGAATTTTGAATTGTTGAGTATATATTTGAGTAGATGCACGACGACTTTGAACTAAACCGCCATTTCCTCACTTTAAATAGCCACAACTTCCGTATATTTTCTATGACAATGAACCTATGGATTTGGATTTGGATTGAATGTATAAACTATATTTTGACTGCGCATTTTTCCAAACGTTTTTTTAATTCATTTTCACTGCATGTGGACAGGTTGGAATTTTGAAAGGACGTGGGATTTATATATGATAAAATTGATTATTCAAATGTGGATCATCGATCTTTTGACGTCAATTCCACGCCGACAGACTCCGAGTCTGCTGATGGATTCGTCTTTTTGGAGACAGATATGACAGAGCTCGGAAGGATTGGGGCGAAAGTCGTCACATCAGTAGTTGCCCCAACCAAAACCCGCCGGTTTTCCTTCAATTTTCCTTCAATTCCTGCTCCCGCCGGATTGGATTTGGATTTGGATTCCTTTACAGACTCCTCCCTCGGAGGAGGAGCGCCGTCAATCACAATAACAAGTGCACAAGCAACAAGAAGAGCAAGAAGAAAAAGGAATCCCAGCGGTATTCTCGTCTGCGCTCTCATTTTTTTCCTTCAAAATCAAAATCAAAATACACATTATACATGAGTGTGTGTGCGTGTGTGTGTGTGTGTATACTAAAGAAAATCCATTAAACACAGACCAATTAAAAAAATGTAAAGGAATTTTGGACTTGAAAAATTTGTATGAGGCGGATTGGGATCGAACCTGGAACCGTTGTTTTTTTATTTTTTGTGTGGTTTCAATATAAGAGGAAATTGTTGCGTGACTTTATAATAATAGTTGACTGACAAATGAAGGAAACGATATTGTCATGTTGCTCCACACTGTTTTGTTTTAAATGTCTATAGTAAATGTGTATAGTTAAAAAGCAATTAAGCGAGTGGAAAGTTTGAGTGTAAATGAGCTTTAATGTAAATTATTTATATAGAACAATAAGACGGAGATAAATTTAATTGGAATTCATTATATTTTCATTTACGGACTGTCAAATCCTCGCGTGATGTGTTCTGCTGCCCTTATCCTCTGTTCAGTCGCTCTTTGACAAGATACTTGAAAGTCAATCGAGAGTTCCGGGTTCTAAAAAAATGAGTATATATATAGTTTGTACGGTCACCGTTTGAAAAGTTCAAAATAAATGCACGCTTTTATTTTATTATATAGCCTCGACACATTCCGGTCAAAAAAGTTCAAAAAAGTGTGAAATGTGTGAGTCAAATTTGCAATTGAATGCATTAAATCTATAACGAACAATATTATATACATACGAGAGATTTTGATCTTGAACGGATCCTTAGAAAATGAGGAGGAGAGTTTGACGGCTTTGCAAATGAGGAGGATGATCCTGAGGGTACTCTCCCTTTGAATAAATTTCCCGCATTTAATGCCAAAGGGCTGGAGAGCCCTGCAATGTCTTGCATGTGAATCCTTTGAAAATCCCTCCAATTCCAATTCCAATTCCCTCGTCGTCCTTGTCCTTGTTCTTGTTCTTGTCCTCCTCGTCCAAATCCAGATGATGTTCCGGGAGGACTCGTGGATTTGTTCGATCCGAAGGAATAAAACGGACTCGATGAGAATCAGGACGAGGGCCCAGTAGGTAAATACACCGACGACGGGGACTATGGAAGGGAGTTGTGCAGACGAAGGGGACTGTAAATAAAAATCCCATGGACCACCACCAACTGCGCAATGAAGAATGCGACGAGACTCCATACGCGTAGAAATCATTGTACATCAAATTGAGGAGTCGACACTCCGTAAAGTATTTCAAATCCTCCCGCTTTAGTCCCTCCTCCTCCTCCTCCTCCTCCTTTTTTAGATTTACATTTAGATTTAGATATAGATTTAGAGCACGAGCCTTCAGATGACCCAACTGTTCTTGTGTGGAGAGGATGTAGAGGAAAACGAAGTGCCCGACAAGATTTGCATTGAAGACGGCAATGAGAAGTAAATGCAGTTCAATAAACCGCCACAGGATTTGAAAATATGGCGCGAGGCTACTAGCGGGATTTGAAGAAGAAGAAGAATGTGCGCTGGAGAGGAGGAGGAATTGCTTGAATTGCGAGTAGAGAAATCGGGAATTGGTGGGACTCTTGAGGAACATGAAAAGCAAGCAGAGGCTCGTCAAGCAGACGAGAATTGGATTGAAACGTATCATCAGCTCCAGAACGTTCCAAGACATCCTTGTTTTGACTCGTCCGGGAAAATTTGAATTGAGCAATGATGCTTTCGAGGAGGAATTATTTCTGGAATTCACCTTTTGTCTGCTGGATGCGAGGATTTTGGGAACTCCGGCGAAGACTTGATTCAAACAGTTGACAAATAAGGACTTGCGTTTCCGGTAGAAATTGAGTTGGTATTGGGCGGCGACGAGGAATAAGCTCATCCAGACCAAATCCGTCACTTTGCTCGCCGCCGAACGAGAACTCCCGCCGGTGTATATTTGTTGTGTGAATCCATCAAGAACATTGTAGATTTGATAGAGCGTTTGAATCCAAAGGAGCGTCACTTGACACTCCCAGGCAATCAGTTTCCATTTGGATCTAGTCAATTGCAATTTCAATTCCGGTTTCAATGGAAATTCGGATTCTTTGGTTATTCCTCCAGCTCCATCAGCTTTTTTGTCCTGTTGATTTAATTTTGATGGTGGTGATGGTTGACACCATTCAAATGGGGTCAATTTAAGGAGGAAGCCCATCCTCATGGTCACTTTGAAACCCATCAAGGTGCTCTCGCTCAACATGATGTCAATATATCCACACACAGATACATATCCACAATGCCAAAAGCACAGCAAAATCCACAGTGTGATGATGAAACGATGAAACGATATATATAGAACGACGATGGTTTTGTCTCTTTTTTTCCGTCGCCATCGCCACACATCCTTCACAATAATTCCAAATATGTCAAGAACTTAATATCTCGACTATATATGCAATCAATTTAATATTTAATTCGCTTGATCCAGAGCTATATGTATTATTATGTATATTATATTATATATATCCGCCTGCTTTTCCCGGGCAATAAATGCTTAATTTATTCACGACGAATGACGATATATTCCTATATATACGGAAATTAAGGCTGGAACAATAACTTAATATATATATATAAGTGTCCTCGTCAGTGAGGCTCCACTCTTCACTTTCCGTTCATTTAATTAGCTATTGCGCAAACAATAACAATCATCGTTAATGAACGTGATTATTTTACTTGAGTCATTCGCTTGACCTTTTATATATGGGGTTGTGGATAAGAAAACTAGCCGGAGACGTATTTTCACTTTTTTGCTTATTAATGTGTAGGAGCACATGAGATATTTTATGTTAGGAGGGGTATTCCAGCTCAAAAGGACCAAAGTCGTGCGCATCAAAATCACCGATTTGTCTGAAACTTTTATGAGATTACATATAACTCTTTTCTATCACATTGGCGTTCAGAAAAAAAATTTTGGTTCAGCCAATCTTTTTAAATAAAATTTTGAAAACGACGTGTCGAAAATGTACGAAAAATCGAAAAATTTATATATTATCCGTTCTAGAGAAGATAAAAGCTTCGGCTTTGTTTCATTACACGTCTAATGATAATTCGCATCCTGTATGATGAAATGTGACAACTTTTCATTTCAAAATTTCATGAAATTTTGAAAAAACGAGTTGAAATGGCGCACTTTCAGACACGATTTAAGCAAATTTCCCCTCGTAGGCTGATAATCATACCCATGTGAGTTCACAGCTGTGCAGTGTGACATCTCCCGTCATCGGCTTACGAGGGGAAATGCGTAATATTAGTGACAGAAAGTGACGAAAACGCGTCCGAAAGCCCGCAGCGTTTCCTCCACTGCAACAAAGACGATGAAATGAGGAATGTGAGTACCGTCTCAGAGCTCGTGCAATTAAAAAATGACATGCCTTAAAATTTAATTATTTTACATCATTCAGGTGCAGAATTGGTTCAGGATTCTGAATCTGAAGTCAAAAATTGAAAATTGTAATTTTTGACCCTTAAAAAAATAGAAACCGATTTTTCCGTAAAAACCCGTTTGGAGGTCAGGGTTTTTGATAATTCTGGTCCGAAATAGTTTCTAAAATTCTGTTTATGGTTAAGTAAGAATGTCTTTTAAGGAAATTGAAAAAAACTGACCTCTTGAGGTCACCAAAGGTCAAATATGAAAGTGGTCCGTCAGACTTCGGACCAGACTCAAAAAATTCAGAA